>JACXSJ010000292.1:5601-65896 GCA_014851325.1 Pentalonia nigronervosa
CAGATGGGGAACGTGGTTGGAAGCTGCTATTTTTAACTGTAATAATTTCCAAGGTTTAAAAAAAGTTATTGAAGAATTAAGTAGCCAAAAATCCCCCACTCAGTCAATACTTAAATGTAAATCAGTTTTTGACATAGAAACCATACAAAACGATCTAATATTTATTAAGGCCCATTTTCTTGTTCTCGTAACATCCATCGAAAGTTTGGAAAAGTCTAATGTGTCTCTTGTTGATTCGATCAATCTAATTGAAAATACAATTGGTCAACTTCAAAAAATACCCGGAGAAAATGGAAATAAAATAAAAATAAAAATTGATCAACTTCAACAAAAAAATCAAGGGCTCATCATTTTAAAAAACGTAGCTAAAGTTTTGAATGGAAATAATGAAGTTCAACTTATAGACAATTTTTCACCGGCTATGATTACTGATTTGCAAAATGCTCCCGTGACTTCAGTTGACGTCGAACGTTCATTTAGCACGTATAAAAACATACTAACAGACCGTCGTACAAATATGACACCGGAACATATGGAGCAAAATATAGTTGTTAACTGTTTCCAAAAATTTTCGTAAATAAAAATACCTTATTGTGATTAATATAATTTAAAAATTTTTTTTTTAACATGTATTATTTTGGTTATTAATTAATATTATGTATCTTGTATCTATTTATATCAGTTTTATATTATTTGCTTAATTTTGTTGCATATTATGTACCTATTTATATCAGTTTTTTTGTATTACGCGTTTAATTATTTACATATAAAAGCATATTTTTAGTTCAAGAGAATATATTAATAAAAAAGCATATTTATGGCATATTTTATTATGATTTTTAAAGAATATTGGAAGAATATTTTCAACTTTTTAAGAGAATATTAGCATCTTATTTTGGCTATTTTAAAAGAATATAATTCCGGCCCCTATTTATAACCAATTTATTGTTTTCACCATTTTTGAAACATACATACATTGACTGATTTTGTATAGTTGTTTATTATCTTATTTTTATACCTTGCAATACTTAATTTTCGAAACATATATGCCATAATCGTACTAACATGTACGATGTACCTATTATCTATACAACATTATATATACCAAGACATAACAAATCCATATCAGATTACAGCTATTCGCTTTTTTAAATCATAATCAAAAAAACGATTCTGGGTAAAAATAGTCAATTTATATTATTAAGTAACAAGTATATTCTAAGGTATATTTATATTGCTATTTGCTACTACCTATAGTAATTTATTTTAATAAATACGGTTTAAATGATAATGGCTTTAAATTAATCTAAATATTTTAAAAATATCATTTATTGTGTATCGTTAAATATAATAATATATACATATAGGCATAGGTACCTTTGTAAAAGTTTCAAGTCCCCACAAATAATGTTTTTAATCTACAATTATTAAATAATTTAAATAGTTGTTCTTCGTTTAAATATTAAATTTTACCAGTTTCGACATCAAATGTCTATAAATAAAAATCGTAAAAATATAGATTATAGAACTACTAAGAGGAACCTTGTATTACAATTTAAGGCATAGCTTTAAAAATATAACGTTTTCTAAATTGTTAACTACAAAATACTCTATAAATAAGTAGAGATTTCTTTCGTTTTAGGGGGTTTTAAAATAGAACATAATTATATTGATATGCAAATTATAAATGCATGTATTTTATTATTTATCATTTGTATTGACCATGTCAACATGGTCCAGTTCATGTCTTCACATTTCGGTTTCGTTATTCTTTTACAAGAACTTCCTTCTGGTTCATGTTTAAGCTTGCAGTTTTTCCTTGGTTTTCCAAATATAGCTACATTAAAATGTAATAGTGTATAGAAAATGATAATTCTAATATTCAGTAAAAATTCAAGTGTCTACGGATATTTGTTTTTTAATTACAACAAAATAGGAAAATCGTTCCCTGCGAAATCTGTAGTTTACGGTTGAATACCCAATGTCTAATTTCAAACGCTCATAAAAGATTAGTTTGACTTTTCAATAAACATTTTTTTTATGATAGGTTGGAAAACTTATGGAACATTTTGTGTTGAATTTTTAAATCTTAGATTTAAACAGAAAATTTTTTTATGAATTTCTTAATTAAATTATTAATAATAAATAATTATTAATTATTATTATTAATTAATTATTTTAAATTATTAATTGTTAGCGTTTATTCTGGAATGTTCGGCGGAGCACTTATCGGATTTAAGAGATTATCGATTCGATAACGATCTGGTTTTTCCGTCAAATGTTCTATATAGAATCAACGATTGATATAAAAATATTATATGATCGAAAATAGTCGGGTGTCTATCGAACGACACTACAATAAGTATGACGAAAGTGGGTTTCGGTGCGGTTTATTTTTTTTTTTCCCGAAAGTCTTGAAAGTTGTTGTCAATCTTAAATGTAATAAAGTTGTTGTCAACCTAAAAAACATCGTTGTATTTTAAATAACTCATTTAAAAATCACTATACACCGCTCAGTAAGGGTGCCAACATAATAATAATTAATTATTAATTATTATTAATTAATTAATTAATTATTTTTATGTATTTGTCGAAATTTTAAGAAACTTATAAATAATATATTATAAGAAACTATTATAGAGTTACGCTCAACTGTTTTTTTTAATTTTCATTTATAACAAGTTATGATCAACCTTGTATTAAATTTTCAAGTTTTTTGACTGAATGAAAAAAAAATTGTTGATAATAATAAAAAATAAATAAAATAAACCCAAAAATTTAATAAATTTATAAATAACCTAAAAAAGGTCAAAATATATTGAACATAATTTTATTGTGTATAGAAAATGCTCATATAAACATTTTGTGAAAATTTCATATATCTACTATTATTATTTTCGGCGTTACACCAAAAATCAAAATCAATTTTGTCAAAAATTTGCTTTGCGTAAAAATTCCCATACCCCCCTTAATTTTTTGTTGATTTTCCTGACGCTTTTGAAAACTATTGGAATTTTTTTACTTTTAACCCTTCTAAAGTACCAATTAGATTTACTTTTCTACCGAAAAAGCTGCTGATGAAAAAAATTGGAGCACTTTCACTGTCTTTAAACGTGAAGACAGACACAAAAAACGAAAAAACACACATCATTGTAAAATCAATATATTCCTCACTCCGTTCAGAATCTAAAATAAAATATTACTTTATTTTCTATTAAAACAACAGTTTAGTATTTAACAAATAATATAAAACAAAGTGACGTAAAAGTTAACGTGCTGTTTGTTTACTGATAGGTATATCCTAAATTAGAAACTCTTTTTAGGGTTTTATACAGTAGAGTGGCCTTTAGTAACCTTATAGTGGCGCGATGATACAAATACATAGTTTTTTGTAT
Organism: Pentalonia nigronervosa; assembly: GCA_014851325.1. Lineage (NCBI taxonomy): Eukaryota > Metazoa > Arthropoda > Insecta > Hemiptera > Aphididae > Pentalonia > Pentalonia nigronervosa. The sequence continues at coordinate 8,997 of JACXSJ010000292.1, forward strand.
ATTTGAATAATCTATTTAATTGGATTAATAATCTTGCCATAGCCGAATACCAAATTACGATTACTTAACAAAATATATTCAAGACCATCACCTTGGGTTATTTTGGAGTTGTCTATGTTATACTGCGTATAAGCAACAATATACATTACAATCGTTTGTATACCAGACTTTAGATACCAGATTTTCAATGTTCGTGTCACAACACTATAGCAATGGTTTTGTGATGTGCCAGTAGTGGCAATCGATAAAGACGGACTGAGCCGCTCATCGCACTTTTGTATTATTATACCATTGTTATTTACAGGGTGCGATCGAGTCGCCGCTGCAAACACTATATAATACACTGCACGCGGTAAAAACACGATCACCAAACACTTGTAGTAGTTGTTATATTATAGTAATTGTTTGTACAATATTATTATTGTCGCCCAGAAGCGGTGGGTTTTACGCTCCTTTATTGTGCTTATGTCGACGACACCGCAGACAACGGCGAGATACACAGCCCAATGGCAATTCAATTAAACGGACACTTGAATTTGATGAAAAGAAAGCAACGCCGCGGAGACGATTCCTCGTGTTCAGTCGTCACCGTCGTCATAATCAGTCGGGACAATTCCCACACGTGACCATATTTTATTATATTGTTTTTTTATAAATCATAATTTTCAATATTTTCAACTATTGAATTTCCGGTTTACAACATAAAACAGAAATTATTTCTATTTTCTCTGATAGAAATAAATATTGTAAACGGTTTTCACTCGGGTTATGGGCTAGCGTAGGCGCGTGGCAATTCCATTTCAACTAAATGCCAATACAACCGATACATAAACCGGGGAACTCTCTTTGCTGTGTGATGTGTTAAATTTTGACAAAATTATAATTTATTATTAGGTACGAAAAATAATACGATGGATTGAATTTTAACTTATTTTTGACACAATTATTGCATAATGTTACCGTGACAGCCTGATTACTAGGTAAAGCTAGGCTTTACTATTTAATGCTAGAATTTACTATTTGTACTCAGTAAATATGCTGAAAATCATAATTTTATTCGGGCTTTTACTAAACACGTTGTGTATATCCTAGGTTGTACAAATTGAGTTAGTAAAAGCTCGCATAACAAATAAAAATCGTAACTATTTTTTATTAAAATAAATTTGGAACACACACAATTGAAATTAATTTTTCGTCACATAGAATAAATTGATTTCTAGTGAATTATTGATTCAAAGTCTCAGCCTTGTTTTATATTTATATTTAAAAAAGGCATATAGTATTTATTAATTTTACCAATGAAAGTTATGAAATTAGTAATAGTGGCTGCTATTTAAAATTCTAAATTCTAAAGTTGATAATTGTTATTTGTTTTACTAATAAACATAACAAATTAATTTTATATAAAATATAATTATATGAAAATGTGGTTAAGTGTGCAATCTAACTAAGTGTGTGTTATATTTAGTTTACTAACACCTTCCTATTTTTATTTTTTTTTTATTTTTACAAAATACATCGATAATAGTTAATAAATACAAAATAGTGAATATAATTTAAGAAACCTGCAGATGACCTGTTTTTTTGTTCAAAACATGCCTTACAAAAAAACTTTTTTCGCCTCGAAGAGTAGACCTCTTGGTAAGATTATTTTACTTCATTGGCAAATTTTAATTTACAAAATACCTAAATATTTAATGTTTTTTTTTATTATTATTAAAATAATAAGTTAAATAAACATCCTCATATTATTAAGTACTAATATAGGTAAAAACATCTTCCTGGTATGTCAGTCAGTTTTATACGACATTTAAAGTTTATAAGTATTATGAGCATTTTAAAATTGTAATTTTTTTTTTTTATGCTCTTATAACTCGCTTAGAGTTTGAAATATCATAAAAAAATAAACACTCAAATACAGAAAATATTGTTATCTTTTAGTTTGATAATTTTTTTTTAATAATAATCAATTATATTTAAACTAATGAAACTAAATATGAACTGCTAAGTGTACATAGGTATGTTACGCAATGTAAGATAAATAAAACAAAATATAATTATGGAGTTGTGGCGCTCACTTATTGCAATTTTGTTTTATCGATGCAAGTTATTTCAATTTCCTACTTTTTAAATTTTAATTTCTGCACTATCTACAATATATTTATCAAGTGCCACCTGTGTAATATTATATTATGATAAAAGGATCACCAATTAATATTTTTTGTTGGGAAATTTTGAGAATTCTGGAAGTATTTTGGGGCTCTCATAATTTAGTTTACTTACATGTTATCCAAAATTAATAAATAAAATTATAATCAATGAAAATCTCATTTAATTCATCGAAAATAATAATCAAAAAATAATTTCTTATCTGCGGGTCAGATAATAAGTTAGTCCACAGGCCGTCTTTTGTTGACCCCCGGTAAAGTATATTATAGTAAGAGGTTACACTTATATTGTTCTTGAGGAGAATGCCACCCGCAAAACGATTTCCCGGATAAAACGCGTCGTTGTCGATCGCGGTTTGTCGGCCGCTTAAAGTCGGGTTAAAAGTTTTGTCCACACACACACTCACGCACACGCACACGCATTTGCACACGTACGAGCAATGTCCTCGCATCCGTGACGACACTCACGCACACGAATCAGCTTGTTTTGGGGAGGGTGGTAGGGGCCGAGTGGGGTGTGTGTACACAGATGAGCCGCCGGCACGCACACGCACGCACGTGCCGCATGAATAGAGACTTGATGAAAGAAACAATGAAGAGGATTTCGGTATCAATTTGGCCGGCCATCAGATTTAACCCCTTTGTGTGAAAAAGTCCCCTTTACGCGCGCAACTATTAACCCGCCGCCTACACGCGCACATAATAATAATAATAATATATACTGTTATGTATACAGTATCGGCCGAAAACACTGCTTCCAGCACTCGTCGTAGTCGGCTCTTTTTTTCCTGTTTTCATTGTGTCGGTTTTATATTGGATTTGTGCTGGGCCGGTGTAGGTACTACAGCTGCAGTCTGCAACTAACAACTATGCGTATATATTTTATATGTATTACATAATATTATATATCCAATATTGTACACGATACAATGCATGCCGAGTACGCCAAAACGGTACTTTAAATTAAAACGGCTCATTATCTGTATCCACGAGTATATACTTACGCTAACGTCGTATAATTGCCCAAGGGTGGGAAGGGAGACTACATTATTCATTTTGTAGTCATTATTGCTATTTTTTATTTATCTTATATTTTTAGTCTTGTAAAGATGGAGTATCTTCTACAATTCAATGCTAGAATTCTAAACTTAAGTGTACTGATATACTGATTAAAAAAACTATTTAAACAGAACTTGATTGGGTGGATAAGTCCTCGTATTCGGGTAATGGCCATGTAAGCTAACGTACCTTATTGTAGTGCACACGCACATGTAGTCGTCGGTACACAGAGCGTGAAGTGAATTTCAAGTAAAAAATATCGATGAAGCAATTGTAACGCAGACCTAACTAAATCAGACATTTTGACCATTTTTTTAATTATCTTGCCAAAATTAATAAATAAAAAATGTTGATAATTGTTTTTCGAAAATCTGTCGTACCTCCTTCGGACGACATAAACAGGATTAGTTTCTGAGTGCTCTAGCTCTTATATTATTGACCACACTCGCATTAAACGTATTTATATATTATTATGTTATCTTCGTGCCATTTCAAAACTGTCCTGTAATCTTTATTTTGTGTATTTCATATAGGTACTTTTTACGCTGATGTAACTGACCGACGGTTAACAATTATCGTGTGCTTTAACAAAATATCTGTACAAATATCTATCATTAAATTAATTATTTTTACCGATAATTTATCTTTGAACAATCAGAATTTTTCATTAAAATAAAATGTCATTACTTATAATTAAGCTTATAGTAATGCATGTTAACAATATTGGTATATTGAATTTTTACTTTTAAGCTTTTTTGAAGTTTACATATATCAGCATAAATTAAAAATCAGACGCAAAAATAAATAATTGATCAGTGTAAAATTTGATTGTTTTAAATTTCGAATTTAAATATTGTTTAAAATTTTAGTTTTTTTCATAGCCATTTGTACATGTGTGGCATATGTCAAATCTTATTAATTTAAATTTTAACGTTTAGAGGAGGAGTGTTTTTTATTCTATTATTTCCAAAACTAATTTCAAAAATGTACTCGAATGTAATAAATGATAATTATTAACTATTGATCAACATAATAGCACCCATTCATAGTTGTAATTATTACATTCTTCCAGTGATTTTAAGTCACACAATAATAGATCCCGAATATTTTAAATAACAATATTTAAGTGTCAGAAATCGAACAAAAATACAACTACAATGCACGCAATGAAAATATACATATGCAATTCAGCAGACACTTTATTTAAGAGTTTTGTAGGGCCAGTGAATGTGTTTATTAAGAGGGTTTACTAAGTATTTTGTCACCCTCTCGACACCCTATACGCGTCATTTTACTCCCTTTTTTATTCGTTATATTGCCATTTTTCCGTACATAATATCAACCGATCAACAACACGTGTAACTCGTTTCAGATTTCTTTCCAATGTCTGGCTTTATGGTGTTATAAAATATTTAAAGAAATGTATATTATATATATTATATCCACTGTAAGGTTATCGCGTGTTAAGTAGTCATAATTAACTACATCAAGACGTCAAGAATTCAAGATGCATAGTGCAGCTGCAGTTTATAATATTATACATATAAGTTAGATACTTTAACGTAGTTTTTCATAATATGCAAGTTAAATAATACTATGATAGTATTATAACAATATCTATAATTCTAAATTAATGTACATTTTATATTATTTTCTAATAACAATCGTCATCATATTGACTTAAAGACTTAAACTAGATTGAACATTTATGTTAGTTAATTAAAGTAAGCATTCTTTGAGTGCTTGACTACGTGTCACATGAAAGTTATCATTATAAGTGTATGTTACTGCGTAGCATTGTAAAAGAGCAGTCGGGGCGACCAGCACATGTTACAAATGTGTGTAGTTTATATGAATAATATATTTTCAATAAAACCGTGTACTTCTTGTCCATCATGTCCCTAAAGTCTTAGTAATCAGGTAAGAAATCTGAAAAGTATTTATAATTTCATTGTAAAGTTAACATAAAATCGGTTATTATACTTTTAAAATTATTTTTTTCAATTCCATTGAATCTGCTGTAATAATTTTTTTTTTTTAATGTTTAAATACATTTTGAGGAGATAATATTATAAAAATTGAAATTTGTAAAAGTACAAATTGTACAAATATTCAAATATGTTTTCAGATTTATTATCGCATATCATTCTATACCTATAGTTTTATTATCGCACCGTTGTTGATTTAGAATTTTTACTGAGAGAAATATTGGTCTTTAATTATGATACTATATTATTATTATTATTATTAGAATAATTAATAAACTAGGTAGGTAAATGTTTTAAAGTTGTGTCCACCCGAATTCTTTTGGTTTTGATGGCATAGAAACTGAAGCGGACCGAAGTTTTCTGATTAAGTTAACGTAAAAAATATATTATAATAGACGTGTAGACTGCTACCATTGTTGTTAATAAATGCGGTACATTACCCTTTATTGTATTCTTATTATGTGCACCATCCGGAGTATTGTATTTACGATATATCATTGTGTCATGCTGTTATCGCTACCTCGTTCACATTTTAAAAAATTGCTTTGTGCATCGCATATGTTTGTGTATTGTTGTGTTTTGTTTGCGAACTAAATATTTAACAATTTAAATTTGTAAATTAAAATTATTAGATTAATAAATAAATATATAAATACTATTTATAAAAAATATGTCTATCAATGAATAAATAATTTATATCACTATTACCTATTCATATTGTTCTACGGTACCTACCTACCTCATTATTGACTTATAATAAGTTAAAAACAATAATATATTATATAATAATGTAATAAACAATAAACAATACTTTTAGAAAACAATTGATTTAACTTCCTGTATTAGTAATAGACAAATAGTAAAGTAAATAACTATAATATAGTAAAATATATGTTTTAAAATATCTTTAGAATACTGATATAAATATATATATAAATATTGTAGATACTCACACACCGTTTCTTTCCTCAGAATCGTTTTTCGTACGCAAGTGTTTAATTATCTTTTTTTTTATTTATTAATACGGTTTCATTAGCCGATAAAAAAAATATTTACATTACATTAATATAAATACACCATAGAGATCATATATGGATGTAAAAGTAATAATAGTGATAATGACATTGCATTAGTGGAGTATTTAAATTCGATTGTACAAATTGGTTTTTTTTCAGGAAATACATTAATGATTTGATATTTTTTATAAATATAATATCTTTTATGTTCGTTGGATGAGGGAAGATCTTTCGTTCTTTGGCTAAGCATGGGCATTCAAGGAGGTGTTTTATAGATATTAGAGATATGTTGCAGAATTCACATATGGGTCTTTATTCTTTTTTTCATTAAGTGTACGTGCGTGATGTTTGTGTGGCCGATTTTTATACGTGACCATATTGTTTGTTCTCGTCTTGGACGAGATGCAGGATACGGATTGGAGTTAAAAGTGTCTTAATTTGTTAAAATTTGTTATTAGTTTCCTGTTTCCATAGTATTTGGTGTGCTTTATTGCTCTTTTCTGTGGCGCATCTGATTGTGTCCTTAAGAGATGATGAGAATTCTATTTTGGAGGTATTATTATTAGTAGCAGCTTCTTTAGCTGCTTCGTCAGCTTTTTTGTTTCCAGGTATGTTTTTTGTGTATGGGTATCCAAAAGAAGGTTACCGAACGTTGGGATAGAGAAGAAGTTCTTTCTTATATATTTTTTATTATTTTGTTTGTTGTCTCGTAGTTTTTTATAGCTAGGATAGAACTAAGGGACACTGGCTATTAAAACGAACTCAGTATTTTTTCAATTCCATTCAATTAGTTCTAGCGCTATCAGGATAGCAAGGGCTTCAATTGTAATTATAGAATTATATTCTAGTGAAGAAAATTTGAATACTTCTTCATCTGAAATTATAGCTAATCCTGATTTGTCATTGGATTTTGATTCATCGGTGTAAATAATTTTGTGGTTTTGGAAGTTATTTCATATATCAATGAATTTTTGAGGGGATTCCGATAGTTCTGTGTTTTCTATTTCTTGGAATATTTAGGAGTTCATGTTAAGTTCCATTTTTCAAGGGGTTTTATGTATGGTATTAGAGGCAATAAATTGGGTAGAGGTGTATTTGTTGTGTCAAGCCATCTTTTTAAGCATGTTGATTGGCAGGTTTTTTTTGAGGTGAATTGAAGGGGAAGGGGAATTGGTAAATAAGTATGATGAAATATCATTTTCCTTTTCAGCTAGTTTTTTAAGTGCAAATTTGTGGATGAGCATATACGTCTTATATTGAGAAGGGGTGTATTTGCTTCACATAAGATATTTGGGATGGGACTGGTTCTAAAGGCGCCAATGCTAAGTTTGATGCCTTGGTTATGGATTGGATTTAATGAATTGTAATGACTAAAAACTGGTTGAAATCCCTGGAAACGATCATATGTCTCTGAATCAATTACTCGATTATAAATTAATATATTACCTCTCCAATCCTTTTAGCGACGTCCCTGTTGAAACCGTGGTTAGCATCTAAAATATAGAATGAGATGACCGGTTATACTTTAGAATAATGAGACCTCTTTTCACTATTATCAATTTAATTTAACTTTATAAATACACATCAACATACACATTTTAATTTATTATAATAAACGTTTACAATTAATTTTCACAATTATGTCTTTCTGCCTTGACGATCTGTGTAGTCCTTTACACTCGCCTTCAAATGTCTATGTAGAAAGACAGTAATAACACAACAAACCTGGTGACTAAAAACTGAGCTTCTTATATCTAATGTGTGTATGTGTGCGTATGTATGTGTGTAATATCATATCGTTGTTCCTATTTAATATTTGTAACTAATTCTTATCCTTAATGGCTATCAATTATTATAATTATTTTATTATATATTTTAAATTTAAAAAAATATGATGTCTTAGGCACACATAATTACAGAATTGAGTATTGAATTGGGCGCTGCTCCGTATACTATGGTACCGTAATCAATTATGGATGAGACTGTTTATGTTAGCTCCTCAAGCTCTATTAGATATGACATTGATTATATTTAATCTTAATTTTGTTTTTAAAATTTTGACGTGATTGGACCAATTTAGTTGATTGTTTAGATGTATTCCTAAGATCTTTATGTCTTTTGTAGGTATGAATGTTATTCATGTGTAGATCTATATTTTTTTGTATGAGAATAGGATATTTTAATTATCATTGAATTCAAATTTAATACGTGCATTACAGTGACCTATACTACCTATACCTATACTCAATGATGAGGTAGGTACCTACTACCTATATTCAAAACCTATATAATAGATCTTAATTCCCGGTTTTTTTTAAACTTATTTTTATTTGCAATTTGTTACGATAAAATATAATGAACAATATTATTTAGTGAATGTCTATACTTTATAGTAATACTCTCACTGCAGCAGAGAGAATATTTTGATGCGAGTTAAAAATCATTATTATTATTAAAGCATTGCACAATTCACACCATTTACAAACACGTGAAGAAAATATTAACGTGGTTTTCGACCGACCGTGGTTGTCAATTTAATTTGTCTATAATTAGGTAGGCATCTATATATATTAGAATGGTCCTTAGAAATAGAGGTACAATTTTTTCTCAAAATATTTGAAGCGAGATCCTTAAAATATTTTATAATTAATATAAAAATAATGCGTGTAAAATTTAGTCACGATTGATTAACTCTATAACGTGAAGCCCATGAGGTTTGAATATTTGAACTTTGTGATAATTTTTCTGTTTTTCCTATTTAACTCAAAAGCTACTCTATTCATGATAGAAGTGTATAAAACATTTATTATAAATAATCTTATTTCCTATAAAACAATTTTATACAAAAATAAGCTTAAATCTATTACTTTATAAGAAAATCAATAAAAAAATAATGTTTGTAATTTTCACTATCGTTAGTTTTATTTGTTTTTCCACATCTCCAAAAAAATTATTATTATCACACAATATTATTGTAATATACATTATGTACTAAATAATATCCTTTGCATATTAGTTAACGTGGTAACGTATTTGACGTTTGGGTTAAAAAATAAAAGTATAATATATTATCTGGAAAACAAAAAACCTTCACAATAGTCTTTTATTGCGCTATCCACTATATAATAGTAGTTAAAAATGTATCATATAATTTGTTAAATGAAATAAATAGTCTATAGCTTTTAGCTATTATAATAATATTATTTCAGTAGACATTTGATAATCAGTGACGGCTGACCGATTATTTTAGTGTATTTTATATTTTTAACTATTATATTTTTTTGCTTTAAAGTGTTGTAAAAAACATATGTTTTTAGTTGGAATAATGAAAAATCAAATAACTGGTGGAAAATTACCTTCAAAAAGAGATATTTTAAGTGTTCATTTTTATAATATGCGTATTGTTAATCTTAGTCTATAAGAAAGTATAGTTGTTACCAGATAAATTATCACGGCATCGGTGACGCTTTTCAGTAGGTGTAGCCCAAACTAGTCGCGGTTTGTTTCAACCACGTGGGACGTCTTAGTCGCTTCACTAATTTGTTTATAATACATTTATAAAAATATCTACTTTTTGTTTTAAAAATGCCTTTTTTAGAATATTTGTTTTTAAATTAACTTAAAATCAGTTTTAAAATGTTTCGTGACAATTGTTGGTTTGTTAATATATTTGGTAATAACATTCAAATCAGAAGAACTTTTGGTTTTGCGTTATCGCGCCGCCGCCGCCGTGCCAATTTATCTGACAACGACTATAAATCATTAGTTATTGCAAAGTATCTTATTTATTTGAAAAAATCTCGTATACTGGCACATCATCATTCTGATTGTATTGCAAAGTGTAAAAACTGTATGATAATTTACAAAGCCTAGAAAAATATTAAACTCGTATCAGTTAACTAAACAAAAACAAACAAAAAGAATTTGAAGATAATTTAATTGATTTGTTTGACATGGCGCATGCTGATGCTCTATTTATTATTAAAATTGATTAAGATAAACAATTTTCAACTGCACGGTGAATAAAAGGACACCGAGTGAGTATGCTTAGAGTGGATAAAATATAAACAGACATTTAAAAAAAGAAAAGCTAAAATGGCTTAATAAGAAACAATAGTCAATTTTTGAACCAGGTACCTATATTTCCTTTTTACGTAGGCAATAATAAATATATTTATTTTATTATATTATAATAAACCATATAATATACCCATGTAGTTTTTTAAATACCAACATGTCTGATTCGTATATTTTTTATTCATTCATGTTAACAACTAAATTATTTAATTTTTTTTTTAGTAAACTATTCCTAATTCGATTCATCTCCGTCTGATTTCTCAAACTCTCGTTATAGTATCAATGATCTAATAGAATCACCAAATCGTTTTGTTCCTAGTACATCGAATACACAAGATACAATTTTAAAAAATTATCGTTTTTCGTATATTTCACGTCTTATTTTGTTTATTTGACCACTATTACGAATTTTGATTGTAAGTATTTTTTGTATATTTTTAAATACATCAATCAATTTATAAATATTTGGATGTGCAGAATAAAACATACGTTAACTTTTGAATGGAAAGCTTTACAGCTATTTATTGTCTGTATAATTGAACTTGAATATATTGCACATAAAGAAGGAGGAAAGTCGCAATCAGGGGCTATATATGTATTTAAAATATAATCTGTAAATGTTTGTTCTTTTTCATCTTGTGGTAAAATTGATACTATATCGTTCGTAAAACAGTTTTTTACATCTTCAGGTTTCAAAAAAGGGAGATCAAAAAATATTTTTAGGTAATTACTTATTTTTGATTTTAGTATTATATATGTGTTTTTATATTCATTACTCAAACCTAGTTTGTATTAGTCTCTACCAACTCTGACCTATTAAACAATCGATATTCTTTTAATTCGACGAATAGCCAAATTAACAATACTGTCAAGTGGGAGGAAATTAGTATAGTCGTATAAAAAAATCGGGACGCATTTCGTATAATCCCTAATCTCAATTTTTATATCGGACACGCAATTTTTATGCAGCCGCTGTAACACTACTGCAATTAACTTTAAGTTTGTGTCTACTCGCAGGATTTACTGCTGTAGGTAGGTACCTATATACAGCGGACATGACGTGTAATTAGGCAGTGTTTAAGTGGTTCTTTTTGAAATTTATTGTGAGTATAATTTATTGCTATTTTACTGTTTTAACTTTTTACTTGTTTAACAGTTCATTATTTTTATTCTTGATAATAAAATGTTTGATTAAGTTTTAAGTATTAACCATTAAGAAATTCTTCACGACTGTATATGCATATATATATATATATATATATATATATATATATAATATATAGTTATATATCTGAAACTATATAACATATTCAGACGCAAACACATACATATAATTATATATATAAGCAGAACCCTGCAGAACTGATGGTGAATTATTTGTCCCCTTCGTTTTCCATTATTGTTATTAAGTTTTTATTTTACTTTGGTTCATGCCGAGAGATGCTAATTATTGTATTCTGAAAGATATAGGTAGTATTGTGTATGCAGGGGTACTTAAAAGAGAATCATATAAGAAAAAAATGTTTAATAGTATCTTATATGCTCTTTTAAAACCAAAAATTGTAAGTGACGAATCAATGTTTTCTAATACCTATATTTATTAAATCTCTATGTATAGAGAATTACAGTATTGTAATTATAGTATTTATAAATATTCATAGGTAGTACAGGTGTCGGTAATTTTATTTACCATAATAATGCTGTAAATAATCTATATGGCATTGAATTGTTGTAAATACACTTATGTACAACAACATACAAAATATACGTAATGATACAGATATTATATATTTTATTACCTAAAGGTAACAACCAATGTATAGGACTTAGGTATATCGTTTGCAGTGCTCGACTTGGCAAAATTAAAGTAGAGGGACTCTATTAACTATAAAAAAAGAGCGTCCCCGTCACTTATTAAACGTTACTAAGCCTTAAAAATAAAAGTAAGGGTACATTAAAATTTCTGAAAAATTAGTTAGGGGACTCCGTTCCCCTGCGTCCCCCCCAAGTCGAGCACTAATCGTTTGAGTATAGAAGAGTAAGTCATCTGCAGTGGTTATATTTTGAAAATTTCCTTTAAAAAGCCCGCATCAGCTTTTGTAATAATTAATAACTGATTAATATGAGTAGTATTTTTTGAACTTGATTTATATTTCCTGCAGGTTTTGTACCTAAAACACTGTTTGGATCTGCAGTCGATTTTGCAGCTGCCCATTCTACAGAACATTCGCGCACCACTGCAGCAGCACGCACACACATACTTGTTGCGTGTCGGTTGCATCATCATCATCGTCGTCGTCATCATCATTATATAGTTTACCGGAAAAACACGTCGTTTGCGACTGCGGCAGCGATGTGTGCCAAAGACTACAACGACGTCGTCGACGGCGGCGGCTGACGAACGGGCCAATGGGAAAGTGGCTGGCGGTCGATAAGAGGCGGGAACGGTGGCGGTACGCCATTGGCGGGGCGCCGCAGACGGCCGCCGTCACCGTCGGGACCGCCGCCGCGTGTGCCGCACAGTGCACACGCATTTCGGACACCGTGAAGCGCGGCCCTTTGCAACTGCTAATCGGCCGTGCGTGCATTTACTGTTTCCTCAGCGGCAACCCGTCCGCCCGCTTTGCCGGCACTCTCCACGCGTTGCATCGTCACGAAAAAATTCTACTGCCACCCGTCGGCCGTCTGAGCGTTTCACGGCCGGTCATCATGAGCAACGACAAAACCACCACGCCACCGGCCACAGCGACCAATACGGCGGCCGCGGCAGCAGCAGCGGCCGCAGCAGCCGCAGCCGCGATGCTGTTGCACCAACACCAGTCACCGGCGCTCAACCATCATCACGCCGCGGCAGCCGCAGCCGCAGCCGCGGCCTATCACCAACACCAACAGCACCAAAACTTGCAGCAGCACCTGCAACACCGAACTCAACACGAACAGCAAATGCACCATCACCACCAACAACAGCAACAGCACCAACAGCAGCATGGAAACACTGGTGCGGCGGCCGTCCAGGAAGCCGCGGTGGTCGCACAACAGCAGCAGCAGCACATCAAGCGGCCCATGAACGCGTTTATGGTGTGGTCCAGGGGACAGCGGCGTAAGATGGCCCAGGAAAATCCGAAGATGCACAACTCCGAGATCAGCAAGCGGCTGGGCGCCGAGTGGAAGCTCCTGACCGAACCTCAGAAACGGCCATTCATCGACGAAGCTAAACGGTTGAGGTGACTTATATTTTTTTATTGTTATTTTACATTTAGGTAAAGCTTTAGTGTTGTTGATGATTATGACGACCTTTCGTAACAGTGTAAATAAAAATGCCATGTCAAAAGCGTAATTTAAATTTATATCTATTAATATTAGGAAGAAGCGTTTTTTGCATGCAGAGTTTTTCTCGAAAATTGCGAGTCCGACGATTCTATTTCCCACGCGCTTTGGAATATCATACTTACATGAATTTAATAACAGTACCTAACCTATATTAAACATTATCGTTAATTTTTATTTGTAATGAATAAGTACATAATAAAGCGATTAACGTATTTATTTGTAGTTCGTTTGTTTGTGCTATATTCAACAGCGCTTTTTAAAAAGTCGAAAATTATAATACAATAGGTACCTATTGCATATAATATATATATATTATACTCTATTATTAACTTCGAAGCAGTGTATATTAGACAAACTTTTCTATGTTGATTATAGTTTTTACAGATTATATCTAAAACTTAAAATGCATAAATATCATCAAATATATATATTGAATTTTTTAAATACATATGTAAAAACATTTATTTTATAACCAATTAGAATAAAACCAAATAAATTAATCATAAATAATAATGATTGAATTTTTAAATTTTTATGTATGATGATTAATTTTTAACTTAATTTTTTCATTGTCCAATTTTATTTATTTCAACATCAATATTTCTTAATTTCTATCTTTAAGTGTTTGAAAATTCTGCAATGAATGTTTTTTATATTTAAATTTATGGAGTTAAGATACTTAATCATAATATTAATATATCATAAATAAATTATATATATATATAAATTCTAATCAAAGTTCGCAATGCCTGCAACACTGTGTCAAAGTATAATATTTTTGTTTGTTTGGAATTTTATATTATAAATTATAATACGTTATGGATTATAATATTATATATATTATACCTACATGCACCCTTAATGGGTGGATCGGACTTTCAGTTTCTGTTCAGTAGGTTATTCGCTAAACGAAAAAATAAAGAAGTATGTTTTAGAGCTTTTAATTCTAACAATGTAAGCACACTTAGTATTTATAATCTTACTTGTAAGCTATATATTTCATTTATTGAATATATATCTCTGCAGCTATTTACATGAGGATAATCTCAATCATGATATCGATTGCAAAATTTTGTTACGATACTATAACACTTAAAGCCGGGACGAAAACAATTTAAAATATGTTCCTTATAATATAAAACTGCAATACTATTATTAAAACTGCAGTAAAGTTGCAGTATGGTATTTTTTATATTTGATATGTATATTTTGAGACATGAAGAGTAGTATTATTATATAAGTAGGTATTATTGTAATGGTTATATGGCGTACGGTCGCTAACAATATTTTATAAAAGCCGGCAATAAAGTTTCTTCAATTGATATTATGTATATTATGACTTAAGTAGTATATCTTTGTATGTTTGTAAACATGTTACACCTACTACTACTTCGAAAGCGTGTAAAAAAGTTAATTCTTGCCACGTCGTCGTCTGCACAGTTATTGAACAAAACAATAATGTTATGATCGGTTCCTCATCGAACCATAAAAGTGCATAATATTATATTGACAGTGTGCAGCGTATTATGTGTATGTGTGTATAATGTCATTATGACATAGGCTCGTTTTGTTCTCTCGAATCACGAAGTCATACGTACCTATATATATATATATATATAACAATATTCGTATATCACAATCCAACTAGTTAGCACGTGGCAATTAAAACTATTCGACGAAGAGAATGTGTGTGTATGAGAGAGAGAGAGAGAGAGAGAGAGAGAGAGAGAGAGAGAGAGAGAGAGAGAGAGAGTGTGAGAGAAAGTACACGCGTATAGTATAATATGTATTTTATATCACATTATATTATTATTAGGGATATAGGATTTTGTGTTAATTATAAAAGTAGTTTTTCGACGAATCGGACGTGTCGCATGCCATATTATCTTAGATGAGCGTTCCGGATTTCGAAAAGCTCCTGGCAACTTAATATTTTTTTCTCATACTTATCCACAGTTAGACTTATTAACTCTTCGTGTATTTGATTAATCTAGATTATAGTGTAATTAAATTGGTTGTCGTTTTCGATAAATCCGCGACCCAGTTTAACTTTATTAAAACCAAACCCCGCGAGAGACATAATATCATTCGCGTCCGTATATTTTCGCAGAAAAGTCATCGGATGAGCCATTTATGTTTTAAAACTTCATACAAAAACACCCCCACTGTTTAATTGTAATTACGTGTAATATATTGCTTTTTGTTTGCTTGTTTTTTTTTTTTACTAAGACGACAGTTCTTATTAATTGTCTGTACGTGGGATATCCGTTATCGTCTTGCGCGGATAACGTCGTGGAAGTTAAATACGATATAAATTGCGTATTAAATAATATAGATAATATTATCTTCAAACTTAGGAAAAAAATTACAGGAAACAACAAATATGTTATGATCTGTACAAATTAATTATATTAAGTTGTGTGAGTTATATAAATTAGCTATGTATTAATTCTATATAGGCATTTTATATAAGGGATTATAATATTATATAATATAACTCATGTATTATAATTTTATATCAAGATGTTTTTTATTTTTGGAACCTAATAGTTAGAATAAATGAATATTATAATTATCAGTAGTGATCAAAAACATATATACGATAGCTCTCACTTGTCGACACCATTGAAGTTGAGTGTCCAAAAGGTTATCCCAACGTTCACAATATATTACAATTAATAATAGATTTAAATAATGATTTTTCATCATTCATCGGAGGAATTAGTATTTTGAAAAAATTATTAACATATCGTATCAGTTGTAATATCTATGCCCTATCGATATCAACATTCTGATTAAAACAAGATGTGGGGTGGTAGAGTAGTAAATCTATGTGGTTGGCTATCTAGTTGTTTTACATCATGGGTATATTAAATGACTAATAAAATTGTTACATTTTATGGTAGAATATTTATTATATAGGAATCTTATATATAATACGTAAGATGAAGGGTAGTTCACTTACGCAAGGCACTGAAATTAAAATTTAAGATTTTAACTTATAGGTAATGCGCTAGGTAGTATAAGTTTTTAACTATTTTACGTGAAAAAAATCATCCTGTTTATATAGATACATATATTTTAATTGTAAAAAAAATTCAATTGATTTTAAGATAATATGATATTTAGGTATAGAATATTATGATATTTTTTTTTATTAAATTTATGACATTTTGTTGAAGAAATTTCCTTTGAAACTTTTTTTTAAGGTTAAATTATTAACTATTATATAAAATACTTTAAGTACCTATTACACATTTATCATTACTCTTTTGCAGTGTTTCAGTATTTTGGCTGTAAATTTTACAAAAGAAATTATTAATCTAAATAAAAATAATTGTAA
Source organism: Pentalonia nigronervosa (assembly GCA_014851325.1). NCBI lineage: Eukaryota > Metazoa > Arthropoda > Insecta > Hemiptera > Aphididae > Pentalonia > Pentalonia nigronervosa. The sequence continues at coordinate 25,978 of JACXSJ010000292.1, forward strand.
ATTGTATACGAATAATAATATATTATATTATGTAATCAAACATAATGAAAAAATTCATTTTCATCCTATGGCTTTTTTCTAGTTTTTTTGTTCTATTATCATTTATTATTTTTTACGCATATATATAGTCGAACTTGGAACTGCGTATATACAAACACGTTATGCAGGTATACTTACGACCTAACCAAAACGCGTACACCCACACCGCTATTATTATGTACACAATCTCATACAATAGACCTATTATAAACGTTTATGAAGGTAGATATATAATCAATTTTTTTAGGCAATAAATTTATTTAAAAAAAAAAAAAAATTAAAACTCAAAACCTCGACATACGCAGTGTTTTGTTAGCAAAAAATTGAATACATAGGAAATAACGCAAAGGTGAAAGGTACATCCATAAATCGGATGTTATTTAAAATGATTTATCTAGTTTCAAACGGTTACACATATTTTAAGTTTTCAGGTTTGGAGTGATAATTGATACATTAAATAAAATAATAGTATTTGAAAATTAGTTTATATATGGTTCTTATAGTATTGTCAATGTTTTATGCATATGATTTCTTAGCTTCTCGTGTGGTTGATACCTTGATGGAAATGGCGGTACGCGTAGGTATACAGCATTTTTAATATATACGGAGTAAGATCAGGTGAAGTGTGAGGCTGCCTGGTGCTAAACAATCAAGGCTTTGCACTCAAATAATTCATATTCCGGTTTCGGGTTTCTGTTAATTCGGGTGTTTTAAAAAAAAAAAAATCATTCGGGTTATATAGGTTTTTGGTGTTGGACTTGTGTTTTTGAGGGTGTTATGAGTTGTGGTTAATGCATAGTTAGTGCGTTGCACACTATGTAATCAACAGATGAATCATTTTGAATAACTCTGCTATATAATATACGATGCTGTGTGTGGAGTTGTATTTTTCGGGTCAGTAAAAATGTGATAAATTTAGTCAAAATTCATATTTTTGAATTTTAAACGTATTATTTTATTCACTATTGCACTTTTATCCATGCCCAATCGTATAATTAAATGTACGACTGTTAATGAATATATAGTTTATGAATTTTTTCTTATTGCGATGTACAGACTATAAGACGTATGCAGGCGCGCACATTCACCGCGCCGTAAGTCTTTAAAAATAATAATAATAATAATAATAATCACATAAGCGTACCTACATAGGTAAAATGACCAGAGGAGTATTGGTATGGTTGCTTGTACGCCGCGGAGATCTGCATAAGGTGCCTACGCGTTCGGATAAAGCGTATTATAGTATAGTGTTATACGTCGGTGTGTCGCGTTTGTATACACATACAATATATGCGTTATATATATATATATGTTATACAATATAATATAATAATACGTAGGTATGAACGTTTATACGCTGTATGGAATAACGTAGGTATTTCGTCCCATATGACTATTATAGTATTGTTGTGCGCAGACATCAAAGTTTACGAAACGTCGTGTGTGTGTGTGTGTATGTGTGTGTGTTTGTGATTGATTTTCGGTTACGGACTATTTGAAATCATTAAGAATAATTGGCGGCGGCCACGGTGTACGTAATATATTGTATATAACACATGACACATATATATATTTGTGTGTGTGTGTGCGTGTATATCTCACACGAGAGTCAGTAAAGGACAGAGGTAGAAGAAGAAGAAGAAGAAAAATTAAATAAATGAATAAAAGCGATTTATCACAATTATCGGACTATTATTGTATAGCGACCGCGATCGGTTCTATCGTTTCGACCGAGTCCGTTGGCCGTAGAAGGTACCGTTGTTGTATATATTCACTCGAGTTGTGAGTACACGTCATTATGTTATTATTTTTTATTGTGTGCACACGTGATTGTCGCGAGAACGAGTTTTTTTTTAGAATCATTATTATTATTATTATTATTATTTTGTTTTGTTTTGTTTTGCTTTCGTCCATCAGGCGGTATTTTGTGTGGCGTATAGGTACGATATGTGCACTACCCCCGCTATATCATATTAGTAAATACCCTTTGTCCAGCTGCTGGTATACGACATAAAGGTACAACATTTCTAGGTTGATGTTGGTTAGTGAACGAGTAATACCATAGATTATAACAGTTAATACGATAAAAGGCAGTATGGAATGTTGTAGGAAGTTTGCCTCTGTATAGCTGGTGATGTGATGCGCGGGTAAACGGTGTCGGTGGTTTGTTTATTGCTTTTCTACTCGAGGAGATGTTATGGTCAAAATCAAACTTTTAAAATATCTATAATTTCAAAAAAAAAAAAAACGTTTTTAACAATTGTTGGACTTTAAAGCGAATTATTTGTATTTTTATACTCTAGTAGACGCAATTTGTGATTCAATTTCAGTTTATTTGATACAATAATATGATGTATACAAGGTACATTAAAATCATATAAGTCCGATAAAAAAAAAGTGGATTTCCGTTATTAATATATAGAATTATAGTAACTATATCTATAACTTACTTATTCTATGACAACACATGGTGCTTCTGACAGATATAAAAATATTTAGTTTTTATCTTTCCAATAATATATGGCACTTATTGTATACGAGAATGATTTAAACATGTTTGATATTATTAAAAATAAATTGCGAATTTCAACGGTGGCGTAAGTGTTGTTAATATTCGCCAATCATTAAAATATACCGTATTATCATATTTATATAAAGAACTTTCAATTTATTTTGCAATCGCATTTTCATATTTCATTTTTTTTTTTTAATTTAATTAGAAATATAGTATGATCTGCACATTTATACATTTATAATTGAACATTAGGAATTAAGTACCCAATAGTAACACCTTATAGGTGTGATTTGTTTTTAAATTTGTATGCTAATTTAATAGTTTATACTTTCATAATTTGAGTCTTAATCGTTGTTTAAAAAAGTCTTATTCGTGTACATACAATTATTTCAGCAGAGGTTTGAGAAGACCTGAGTTACTGGATAAGCTTACACAATGATATGAGTTTTGGATCATTTCGGTGGTTTCTGGGAGGGATGTGGATGCCCCATAATAATTAGGTACATTTTCTCTGAAACGTCAACGTCGGTCTGGACGTTACGATGTTCCGTTGTCTGACGATGCAAGGAAATGTACTTTATTAATTGATAAATGCAGCCTTGTAAATGATAGTGTTTTAGGAATTTATTGGTAAGTATATACTTGTAATTTAAATAAACGATAAACTATTATTTCGTATTTTATTTCTTCACAAGCAAAATATGTGCTTTTATAGTTTTTAGATAAATTAGTGTATTATAACGCTATCTCAGATAAATAAATTAAACAACCATTTATTTATAATTATATTTATTATTTATCTATACATAGTATCATATACACCGATTATCTACCATCTATGTCTAGCATCATATTATACCTCTCCGGCAGAGGTACATTATACATATTATACTATTCTATATTATAATAATATTCGAGCTGTTCGAAACCCTCCCCTTGGGAACACCGATTTGTAAATATAAAACTCAACGTAAATCTGTAAACGTACAAACCGGAACTTGTATAATTTACAGCTCGTTTATAGTAACATAGGCGTGATGATGGATATTGCTCAATTCTACGACAAGTGAAAACTGAGTTATAGGGACTTACAGAGTGATATATTGTTATTTTTCCCACGGGAAAATGTCAAACTGTCGATTTCATGGATGGTTTTTTTTATTATGATTTCTCGTTTTATACATTTGGTTTTTATTTAGGTATAAAATACCCACGAACAGATAATTGAGGACTTTTTTTCATTCTCTTGGTAATATTGTTTGTAACAATAATTTTCAATACGTTTTGTTACCGTAGTGTTATTGAATCGTTTATTTCATTCGATAAATAATCATACTTTACAAATTGTTATTGTTTAATTCATTGCTTCATTACTATTACGAGTAATGAACAAAATCAGTAAATAAACGTGATGGTTGGGTTGCATTTTATTACAGCTAATTGAGGTTGGGGGAAAAAAAATCCGCAACAAACGAATTGCTTCCCAAGATCTCTTTTTCATACGAATTGCGTCCCGATGATATTTAACAATTACACTAATTGCGTTCCGATAATATTTAATAACTATACTAATAATTACATCCTATGTAAATACATTATTTTCTTTCTTATTTAACACAGACTTAGGACTGTCAATAGCAGCATTAAATATTATATTTCAAAAGGTAGGTTAAAAATATTGCTTTTCATAATTTCATAATTATGTATATCAAAAATATTGTTTTTATTATATCAAAATGTTAAAACGTATTTATTTTTGGATTGGTAAAAATTTTAATGATACAGTTTTGATATAGTAAAACGTATTATTTCATTCACGTCGTATTTTGTCATTTGTTTTCTTAAAAATTATCGTTTTTCGTATATTTCACGTCTTATTTTCTTCATTTGATCACTACTGAGAATTTTGATTGTAAGTATTTTTTTGTATGTTTATTTAAATGCATCAATCAATTTGTAGATATTTGGATGAGCAGAATTGAACCTGAATACATTGCCCATAAAAAAGGAAGAAAGTCGCAATCGGGGGCTATATATATTTAAAATATGTATAATCTGTGAATGTTTGTTCTTTTTCATCTTGTAGTAAAATTAATACTATATCGTTGGTAAAACAGTTTTTTACATCATCAGGTTTCAAAAAGGGGAGACGAAAAAATGTTTTTAAATAATTACTTATTTTTGATTTTAGTATTATATATGTGTTTTTATATTCATTACTCAAACCTAGAGTTTGTATTAGTCTCCACCAACTCTGGCCTATTAAACAATCAACATCCTTTTAATTCGATGGATGGCCAAACAAATAATACTGCCGAGTGGGACGTAATTAGTATAGTCGTATAGAAAAACCGGGATGCATTTCGTATGTCACTAATCTCAATTTTTATATTGGCGACTCAATTCGTATACAACCAAAAAATCGACAAAGAGTTATTAACATAACTTCCTAGAAAAATTATGTACAGGACTACAGGAGGTCATTGTGTTTATCAATTAAATACTTTTGTGTACTTTGATAAATCGAAAAAACTAACTCAATTACATTTTTGTGACAAATAAAGATACTAGATTGTAATTGGTTTCAAATGTTTGGATATATCTTAAATATTGTGTAAATTTATACATATAAAGTAAAATAGATATTACAGGCTGATCATTATTAATTATATAATGATTATTTCCGATTTGATTTACAAATTTGACAATACAATTATAATAAATAAAATACAGTCAATAAAATAATAAAATATTTTTAATAACCATAATGCAGAACAAATGATTGATAAACAACTATTTAATAAACAGTCTTTGAAATTTATTTATTTAGAAACAAACACGTTTAAACATTATTGAAAAACGTTTATTATTATTTTTTTTTAATCTAGTTGAAACTGTTTGATTTTTATTAATTGTTTTAAGGCAATACGCAAAAGCTTGACGGGAATGGTCTCTTATGCGGTCGACCTCGGGTTTATTATGTTACACGCACACACACACACACACACGTATATATAGTTGGTAATCAATGGTCATTGCAGGTAACTGTGTTTTTGCGTTATCATTTATCCTGTTTACCTGTAGTTTTATAATATATACTCTGTCCAGCGAAAGAACACGCTGATTCTGCGCATCCACCTACGTCACCCTACCGTCGAAACAAGTTCCTCTACGATAGGGTGCCGCGTGACAATGCGCAGAAAAACCGATTTTCGTCGGCCCGCACGCGTTCTCTCGCTCAACAGAGTATAGTTGCTATGGTAAAATGCGGTGATCAAGTCACTGCAAATATGAATGGAATAATAATGGTGTCAACCAACGATTATATTATTATATCGACGTGTTTGGACTTTGTTGACTTATTGAAACTATTGTCTACACTACTATTTATAATTGACACTATTCTTTTCAACCCGGTCTGAAAACAATCAACCCGGGCCGGGATACGACAAGAATACATTTATTTATTTTTAATTATTTTATTTTGAAATGTGGCTGTAGAACATTAAAGATGACTTTATCCAACATTAATTATTGTCGATATAATTGTGATTATGCGTGCACTCCGGAGAACTGTAATACGTAACATTTCAACTATTATTTATTTATCACGTAAAGTCGGAAATAGCGAGAATCACTATCATATATATAATATTATAAAACTTGGATTAATGAAACAATAACAATCATGTTTGATAAGCAATTTATTGTTATCTAAAATAAATACAAAATATCATATTATATTTTACTACTATTGTTAAAGCAAAATTAATTAAACCTCATTTCTCAGAATAATAACGGATTGTTTTTTAAAATAATATTGTACCTACTAAATTTAATATTTGAACGACCTAATATCGTAGTACAATATTATTATTTTAATATCTTTTTAAACAAAATTACAAACATAAGTTAAAGTCTCTTATTAATATTGGAATTGTTGATTAGTAATTTTTAGAAATAATTGATTATTTTTATTATAGAAATTATGGTTTTAAAATAATGACCAAAGTGCATTAAACAAGAAATAAAACAATCTTTTTAAAAAAAGCATTAAAAAAATAAACATTAAACCATGGTTAAACAATATTTCTAGATGAACAATTAGTAACAAAAATAAAACCGGATAATTTGCTTCTGCTGCATAGTAGGTATCGAATATATGATAACTGAGTATGTGTAAGTCACTGTAAAGAATATTGTGTAAATATTTAAATTAATGATATATAATTATTGTATACGATAAAAACGATCGATGGGTGGATCAGAATTCAGCATATATTTTTAAAGACAGTCATGTTTATGTTATATTATATTTATACTACTATAAGTAATTAAATTAATTCAGCAGGTTTAACTAATTGTTGTAAAAAATATCGCGTAAACCGTATGTTAAGTCATTCTTAATATTTTAAAAATTACACGGGTGTTGGTATAGAAAACAATGATTATGTTAATAGTATGAAGTTTCAAGGCCGTACGATTAATATTTTTAAAATTTTTAAATGCGATAAAATAAAATTATCAAAATTATTTGAGAAATTTTTTTTGTAATTTTGCCAAATTTTGTTGAAATTATAAATAATTTAAAATAATTATTTTCATGTCTAGATAATTCTTATATTGGTAACTGGTGAACATTTTCTGATTCAAAACGTAATGACATAATATAAGTAAATAACACATTAATATGGAACCAGGATTTATCGTTCATTCAAAATCTATAACTACACGCTTTAAGTGTCAGTATAATATAATATAATATTGTTAGGATGTTGGATCGTATTTCAGGTATTTTTAATCATGTTAATGGCAAATGCATATGCACAATCTGGCCACATCGAGGTTTTTGCAGTGGTTTTAAAATTTAGGTTAATGTTGATTGGATAAATTAGTTAAGTATTATTGTATTGTAATTTTAAAACAGTCAGTTGTATGTCGGCTCTATGTTTCTTTTTATATTTAATCAATATTAATTTTAATTATTAATTATTAAATTTCTTATAGAATACTGTGTCTTGTTTTTTTTATAGTATTTAGACGCTTCTAGTAATAAAACAATAATGTACCTTTATCGTAAGTATTCGATGACTATAGGATAGACTGTATACAATTTTAATAAGAGGTCTATAATGGTAGAGAACACAGTTGGGTGAGAATCCCTTTAAGCAATTGTGTTAGCCAGTTAATATTCAACTATCTTTATTATTCTGTTTAATGGGTCAAATTAAATTAATATAATAAAGGAATATTGCATGACTGTAAATGTATAGACTATAAAGATTATATGTATGGTCTAAGAATTATTGAGAAGTATTATATAAAGATTATTATTGTATGTGGCACACTATAAGCATACAAAATCATTAATGTTCACAATTTACACTTCAAATGATATCCCTATTTAATGTGTAAAATAGTTTTGTAAATAAAAAAGATAATATAAATAATTACTAGTGTAGGTACTTACGAAAATAAAATTTAAGTATAAGACGACAATACAATTACTATCTATACTACGAAATCGAACACTGTAAACAAATGCAATTTTTACAGGGCACTACATATGAAGGAGCATCCCGACTACAAGTACCGTCCGCGGCGCAAGCCCAAGACTATGGTGCAGAAGAAAACTGACACCGGTGCAGTGTCCGGCAAACCGGTGCCGTACTCGGTGCGCGACCTGTTGCCGCAACACGAAGCGTCGTCTGCGGGCGCCTGCGGCGGGTCTGCCACGGCGTCGGCCGCCGGATCGATGGCGCACATGCCGACGGCCGGCGAACATCAACCGGCGGTGGCCGTGGCCAAATTTCCGCGTGCCTACTTCTCGCCGTACCAACACCACCACTACCCGTCGTTTTACCAGCAGGTGGCCAAGGACCTGTCGACGGTGGCCGGCAGCGGCGGCACCGGTACCGATGCGGCTTCCGCGGGCAAGGCCGTCCACGACCTGGCGCTGCACGCGCTCTACGGAAGCTCACTGTACTCACGGGCTGTGTCACTTGCCACCGGGTGGCCGATGATAGCCGCGGCGAACGTGACGGTGGCCGGCTCCAACGGCGGCTGTCCGGTCAACTGCGCCGAGTGCAGTCAGCAGGCGGAACGTCCAGCCCAAGCTTCGCTACACCCGCCGCCACCGCCACCGCCCAGGCCGGCGCACGAGTCGTCCACATCGTCGTCCACGCCGTCACCACCCGCCCAGCTCCCTCCGCCACCGCTGTTGTCGACGGCCACCACCGCGGCCGTCATAAAGCGGCCCATCGCTCTGCTCGTCAACCCGGATCGCGTCGGGCCGGCCGGACTACACGCGCAACATGTCATATGAAAACCGCTGCCGGTTCTACCGGAACCGGCTGCCGGCACAGCCTGCACCGCTGCCGCCATGTCGGCCGCCGTCCAGTGCGGTTGGCCGCAGTGTTCGTCGTCCTCGTCGTCATCGCCGCCGCCACCGTCGACGACGACGACGTCGCCCCTGGCCACGCCGCCGTGGTGGCTCCAACAGTTGCAGCATCAGCTGATGATGTGTAGCGGCAGTGCCGGCCACAGGAACAATACACCCGCCCGCGGATCTCCCGGACCGCTGTCCGCATCTTCTGCTTCCGCCGCCCAAGACCACCGACCGGACTGAATGAGCGCCGCGCGCATCACTCCCATCACCGCGGTAAGGTTTATATTACATATTATTTTGATGTGTGACGAAGAAGAAAAAACGGCCGCCGATGACTTCGTTTTTGTTTTTTATGTAAATAATAATAGTTTTATAATAATTTTTCAATACGCATTGATCAGTTGGAGGATGAAAATGTAACCAAAAAAAATTAGAAAATCTGCAGTTTATACGATATTTAAATATGATATACATTATCACTCGCAGTCAAGTGCAGTAGCCGGAGCATTTGTCATGAACGAGAGCCCGTAAAGTAGCACGATTTCGTTACCTAACTACTTTAGTTTTTCAATTTCAAACGTCGAAATAAGTATTTTTTTAATATTGGAAATCAAAATATAGTAAGTTCCGTGGGTTTCCCACTTATTATGGTCGTTTTTGGACTTTTTGACTCCTTAAACTTTCAATTTTTAATACGGCGTTATTGGTCATTAAAAAAAATTCCAGTTACATTGTGACATGCGAAATAGGTTTTATACTGAAAGTGGTCACATATTAATAAAATTATCAAAAATATAAATATAATATTTAATAAGTATAAAATAAACAGATATGAGGTATTATATTAAATTAAAATCTGAATAAAAAATATAATAATAATACCTATATTGCCAATCATTGTACCATGTAAACATTTTTTAAATTTATTTATTTGATTAGTACATTGAATCATGTATTTTTATTTTCACATTTCATCAAATCGCTAATACATAAAAATTAACTATTAAATACCATAAGTGCACTTTATTCCACGTTAAAATTCGTACTTCGTAGGAAGCATAGTTTATTACGACAGAGTACCTAAGTTATGTGATAATAATATGCCTTATAATATAACTAGCCTGTAAATGATCGGTATATTCGACAATATTATATAAGGAAACAGATAAAATGATTTGTTGTGGCATTTGTTGGAGAGAACTTAATAACAAATTACCTAAATAAAACCGAAATCTATAGAAGTGATAGTAAAAAAATGTATGTCCCCCACCCCGGCTACTTCACCAACTTTTAACACTGTGTTTTCTGCCTACTGTAAACGTCGTATTATATAACTATATATATAAATATTATTTTATGGAAAAAATAATTAATGTCTCATTTTGTGTGCACATATAATTTATGAACATAATGCATTTACGATACTGATTAGTTCTCGATGTTTTCATATATTATTATTATTTTACGTTATATACGTATATTTCTTCACATGCGTTTAATAAATATCAAATCATTTTGTGTGTATATCATATTATGTATGTATGTATTATCATTTAATTTTGGTAATATAATGTTCTGTTTTTCAGTAGAATCGAAAGTATTCAATAGTAGATATTTTTAATGTAAATCAAAAAGTTCTGGTTATAATGTACGGTTATTTGTTATTCTTATTTAATTTAAAAAGCAATATTCTTTAATTTGTATAGTTTATTATTTATGATTAAAATGGTCGATCGACAACGATCGTATATTATATAATATATCCTTTAATTTTATTGTGTACCCATTTTACAATATTAAATCCGTTTATAACGCTCTTCGATCAGATAATGTTTATAAGCAAAAGTCACCAAGAAGTGAACCATCATTAATCTGTCGGGTGACAAAAAATAAGTTATTTATAAGTTTTTAAAATTTTTTAATTTTTTTTTTTTTTTTATAAGTTTGAAAAAAGCAACAGCAGCAGCACGTTTACAATTATTGTTGTATTTCGGTTGGGAGTGGTATTACTGTATACTCCAAGTAAGTTTTTGATCTCGGCGAACGGTAAATGTATTTTTTTTTAAATTACTATTGTGTTCTGTTTATTTTATAGTAGTAGTTATATAAGTATATAATAATATATAGGCCAAAATATTATTTCAACAGCAAATCGTAAGATAAAAAGTCAATTCAATTTTCATTACTTCCGAGTTTATTTAAGTGAAAAAATTGTTTCATTATTTGTTTCACAATGCTATACACACCTATATGAGTATATAAATGAAAACAAATTAATCACATTTCGTAGCGGTAGAAACGAAATATAAAAGTCCGGGAATGGCATCAAGTAGCGGTGCGAATAAGAATGAAGACTATTTAAAAATATGCAAATTCTATGACCATTCAACGATTTACATTAATTAATTAGTAAGCATATTTTCACTAATTTAAAATACCGCGATAATATTCATCATAAATGTATCTATATAATATTATGTATTTTATCGAACCACAATCATCTGTCCGTTTAACTATTTTATAATAATATAATAAGCTGCACCAATCGAAAAAAAACTTCAACTGTTTATTATAGCAATGAACCGATAACCACGTGTTTATGGTTTATATGGCGATCAACGGCTGTAATTCGGTTCGTATCAATAGTGGAACCTAATATAATATTAAACTACACTCGACGTAATGAATTTTTTGAAATTGTAACATAATAATATTATCTATTTGAAACGGTCACAATAAAAATCGGAGAAGTAATAAATTTTAGTAATAAACGTTAATAAAGTTCAACCGAACGAGCTAAATATTATCAGGGCGAGTGTTGTCCGTGTTAAACTACGGAGAATTGTCAAACTGCTTACCTAAACTAAAATGTTCGAATTGTACTTTGGTTAAAACCAAGTAATGTTAAAACTGTATTCGATTTGATCATTCTGCATAGAGCTTTTAAATTTTAATTTTAGTTGAAAATTGCATGGCGTGTCGATCGATTTGTTATTACAATGACGTATAAACACGACGTAATATTAGTTTAGAAATACATAAATTAATTAATTACGTGAATACATAAAATTATATTATTATTTTGAAATTGTATCCATATATAGTATTTAAATTATAGCTTTTTATTAATTTTGAAAAAAATTGATGATATTTTTACAATAATTAATTTTAAATTGAAGCTTCACGTATATGTAATATTATAATAAAAACAATTAACTTTAGATATTAGAAATACAAATTATTCTTCCGACAGTTGACGATATTCCATAATATTCGTTAGTAAATAGATTTTTTTCGTAATAAAATTGTGTGCGAATGAACATTACCTCATTTGAAAACCCGCGTGTAATTCGAACATAATTTATTTCTGTTATTCCGAGTGTAATTCGACCTTGCCAATTGAACGCGTTATAGAAATGTAAGGTCGGCATTCTTTAATTTGTTGAGTTTATGTAGACTATATAATACAATGATTATGAGTGAGTAAATGGATTTTAACGAATGCTACGGGTCAGATTCATCTGATTACTATAGGATCGAACAGTTTTATAATTTTATCCAAACGATGATTTTGTGCAATATAGTTGTGTAATTTATTTAACATGTTTACAAAATGCGTTTTTTTTTAAATGATATGGTTTGTATTGAATAATCATATCTTTTATTTTATACCTCTTAAGATGAAATAATTATTATTGAATAAATCGATATAAATATTCAAAACTAACTTTAACTACCTAGTTAATAATTTGTATCATTATTTATTACCTATTTATTTTTACAATGAATGAAAAAAAAAACCTTACCTTGCCAGGTATTGGCTGTTGAGCTGTTCTTATGGGTATCGAGTAGTTGAGAACGTTGTACCTTTTTGGTCGAACGATTGAGAATACTTAAAATTAACAAAAAACTTACCGCTGACCCAAAACACCAATGCGATTGAGAACGAATTTACGCGCAACGTTGCTATATCATTTTTTTTTTTTTTTTTGGTCAAACGATAGATATTTAGTTTAGACATATTTACAAGTTAATCTTTATTAGTTTAAAAAAAAATCTTTTTATTTAATTTTATTAAAATGAAAATATAAGTGTAATAGTGAAAAATATCAATAATAATAATGTATGTATATTGTAAAAATAATGTCCTTACAATAATCAATGTATATAGATAAAATAAACAAATAAAAATATTCTAGAAAAAAGTTATTAATAATATAATTTAATAAAAACATATAGGCACATGCTGTCTTATAAACAAAAAATAAGTTTGTAAATATAAGTTAAACATACATTTTGTATCATTAGCTATCGTTATAATAATTAAAAACTTATACAAATATATATAAAAAATGTAATACATTATTGTAATGAGTTACTAACCTACCTAATATCGAGTATAGCACTCGAGGTCTTCGTTTCGTTCAAAAGTATAATTTTAATGTCGTTATTTTCCATTATGTGGCAAATTGAAATATAAAAGCGACAAGCACACATAGTTTACATTTGCATGACGACTGAACTCCTAACCGTTATTCTCTCATATCTAAATTCAATACTTAGGTAATAGTTGTGTTCACATTACATTTTAGTTTCTAATAATATCCGATGAAAGCCAGAAAAAAATCTTACAATTTTTAAATTTTTGGCAACGTTGCAAAAAAAAAAAAAAAAATTTGAGCTTACTCAATCGTATTACTAATAATAAAAATGCCGTTCTCAATCGTATTTTACCGGTACTTAACACTGGATGTATCAGAAGGACTTGATAAATTAAACAATTTGTTTTAATAAATATTTTAATTTTTTTGAAAAATATTTACAGAAACTAGTTATTTTTCATGTCTTTCTGTTACACTCTGTATATTACATTTATTGGTATTTTTATTTATTATTAATATTATTTTTCTTTTAACTATAATAGTTTTATGCATCAATATATATATAAAACAATTAAGTTAAAATAATATATATTTATATTTTTTTTTATTAATATCAAGTTTTTTTTCAAAACATTTGATGTATTTTTTCATAATAAAAAAAAGATTGTAATTTATTTACAAAAAAAAAATAATTACAAAGTCATATTTTTTTAAGTAACCTATCAAACTCATAATAAACTTACATGCTGGTATTTTATCGATGCAAAATACGAAAAAAAATGCAGGTAGTCGCTATGGTGTTTACTATATAATGTATATAGTACATAGGTTTCAAGTGTACACCTCGTCGTTGAGTAAAATAGGCCACTATAAGTTTATAAAGCAATGTGTTCTATTATTGAAGTCAATAAATGAAAAAAAAATCCTTGCACACGAAAAACGATGCTGACCGGAGGACTGTCAGTCTACCTTACAATGGATATTTTATATGACCATTTATTTAACTTAGTAATACGGTAAGTTGAATTATTTATTGCCAAAGACATAGTATTTATTATATAATTATATAATTTATATAGATACTACTGACTACTAGACTACTGTTAGGTATTATTTTTTAAGTTAGTAATGTGATATACTGTAGAACGATGTGACTAGGTTCATGGTATAATTAAATATTAATAGATTAAGATTAATCTAAATATTTTTTGGAAATGCTATTATAAAAAATATACATAATGGTGATAACGTCAAGTCTCTAAAAAAAACAATTAATAATCTAATATTTTTGGTTTAAATATCCAATTTTGTTTCGATTCCAACTTAAATGCCTATAACAAAACTGTGCATATTATGTATTTTGATTAATCATAGTTTCCTGCAAAAATAATTTTATGAGGAACTTTGAATTAAAATTCCAATAGCCATATAAAATTCAAAATGTACATAAAGCAAATTGTTCGTGTGTCGTTAGTAAGGGGCAATATGCAATTTCGTCGCCACCGTGACATTTGTGTTAGTCGTTAACGATGATTAGTGTGAGTGTGGTTGTATACGGTTACTGGGTTATCTACGCACTCACGCACATATCCTGATTTTTGCTTAAAATACTTTACAGGAAAAACTCCCACGTATCGTAGAGTGGTCTAATTCAATTCATATTTTTTTTTTTTGTTAAAAAAGACAATTTTTTATAGGGCACATTGGACTTTAATTTTTGATTTCGTAACTTTAAACAAAAATAATAAAAAAAATACTAAAACTTATGAAAATTGCTCATATTTACAATCGTCACATATGGTTTTGAAATGGAATTTTAAATATCTAAGTCCAATGCACCTATAAGAAGTGTTTCTCTTTCAACAAAAAAATTTGTTATCGAAATCTGATCACTTTACAAGACGTGAGATTTTTTCCTGCAAGGCATGTATTTGAACAAAAAAACAAGTCGCACGCAGGCTCTTTAACTATGATATAATTTTGCACATTTTCGCGATTTTAACAAAATTCGAATTTTCAATGCTTAAAAAATTATTTTTATATTTCTAATATATATAACTAACTACCTGAGTATATTAATACATATCATACAATTAAAAACCTAACAAGATAAAAAAAACTAAAATGTTTATAAATTGTAATTAATTTCATGTATAAACACAATAGGTTATTTTTCATTGTATTTTAAATGATAATAAAACAAGCAAAATAATTTAATAATTTGATTTGAAATTACGTAATTTAATGTTACTGTTGGTATTAAATATTTATAATTATTACTAAATAGTATATTATGTATGCATTATATAATATTGCACTTTATTTGCTTATTATTTTTTTTTTCAATATAGGTACGTGGTTGGTTTAATTCTTCTTCTCCTGTCAGTTTCCAAGTGCTATCACTATTTTTTTTTTTTTTTTTTTTGACACCTAAATCATACCGACCCGCAGAGCGAGCGGAAGATCGGGCTACACCGCAAATGGCACGTATACATTATATATATATATATATATTGTGTCACTGCTCGGGACGCCGCCGACACCGGTGTCGCACCACCCGCCGAACGATTTCCACTTCCGGTCAAACGCCTCGTGAAATACGGAAACGATCGTCACACCCGACACCGTCCGCCACCGCTGCCGCTGCCACCACCGCTCCCGGTGATCACGCGCGAACACCTGTACCTTTATATATATAAACACGTGTAGTCCCGCAGTTTCCTGTACATTAAAGAACGTTTGTGTATTACAATAATATATACATATACATATATATATATATATTATATTTTATACATTTTTTCTTCGTCTTCCCCCGCCGCAGCAGCACACCGCAGTCTCTCGTCTTATTCAAATCCCATCCGCGATATTATTCACGTCGCGCGGCTACACTGCCTTATATACTACACAGCTATTTATTATTTTACACGACGTTTTTTTTTTCTTCTCCTCTGTCCTATTTTTTTTCTCCTCACCCCATCGGCGCCGTATGTGCGTGTGTGCGCGTTTGTAGCCACCGAAAATATTCTCGATTCCGATCACGCGTGTGCTGAGCGCGGCGGCAGTTCCTCGGCTGTTCCACACGACCCCCAGCGATTTGACGAGGGCGCGGGGACACTGCTGTAGCACACACACGCGCGCCCGATAACAACTCTGCCTGGTCTGAACCTCTTCGGCGGCACCTCTTCCTATTCGACAGCGCGGACGTCGTCGTCGGCCGCCACCGCCGCACCGAAAATCCTTTTTTATCCGTCGTCTCTCTCTCTCTCTCCCTCTCTCTTGCATTTCTATAATATTATTACATATTATATTATATTATACACTCTTTCACCGAGTCGCGTCTCAGGAACGGTCCTCTTGCCGCCCACCATCCGTGTACATACAGTGTCTGCAGTCTGCAGTCGACCTTTTGTCGGCGACGACAAAGGATACAATTTGAAGCGTTAAAAATCACGAAAAATATATATATATATATATATATATACTTTCCCCCTCCCAACCATCACTTCCCTACAAGACCGGCTCGGGACGTGACGTCTCCGCAACGGTTCATCTCAATATATTATACGGTGCGCGCGTGTTATTCGTCTATTTTGCAGCTATTATTATTATTATTATATAATATTCTAGCGCGCACATATACAATAACCTATAGATATTTTATATGCGTATAAATCGCAGACGCGCGTTGTTCCCGTTCAGTTTTGCGGCAAATGTGGTATTCATGATAGTACTGCATGGACTTCCATCTCATCATCCCTCCTAAAGCACTATACGATTCCACATCTTTATAATATCGTCGTGTCGCATACGACCCGTTTTATATGGGTTTACCTGATAGTCCGGCCCTGCAGTAGTAGCTCCAGAGACATAGTCGGGGGAGAGATGGCTCACTCGGGAGCCAAAACTCATAATCGTAATTCGTTAACAATTTTTAAAAAAAAATTCGATAGACAGAGAAGAATATTATTATACGAGTAAATGTTAAAATTAATATGTTTATTGTTTGTTACAAATTCGAAATTACGATCACGATTCACAAATTTAGATAAAATAATAGATTATGTTATTACGATAATGTGCCTAACATGAAGTAGTAAAGTTTTTTGCATTTTCGTTGTTGTATTAGAATATCGCCCGTAATTATGATTCATGAGTATTGCGTTTTGAAAAATAACTGTTATCAAATTATTCAAATCGCATTTATTTTAATATAACAGATTTGATATTTCTTTTTACTCTGAATTTTTGAACTCTCCTTGAGTTTCTGACTTTTTAGTTTTGTTTAGAAAGCAGTGTATTTGCAAACATCACATTACGTAGATATCAGATCTGTGAAGTTATAGGAAGGTTTGTATAATCGTGAGTAATCAATGTTAGGAGTTAAGACTGAGCACTAGTTATTATTTTTATATATTCTGAAATCACTATAATTCAACAGTAAAACTTTGTGGTAAAGCGAAAATTTCGAATTAAACATTAGTGCTTTTCACGATCGCTTACTTAACGGGCATGCAAATATTCTCTAAGAGTTGAATTGTTTATAATTTATTTTTGCTATTATTTTGTTTTTTTTTTCAATTACATGATATTAATCATTATTATCTATATTATTTATTTATCTTTATATAGAAATTTAGACGCGTGTTTAGACAAAAACGGAAAATAACTGCTTCCAATCCCTTAAATGGAGAAAACAAAAATTTAATAATTCATTCATATTTGCATAATGTATTCATATCATTGTCATTCAATTATTCGAGTGAGTGCTTTTAGTTTAACAAAACATTGTTATTTGCAAATCTGTTTAATTTTTAGATTTTGTTCAACAACAACTTATACTAATGCAGGACTATTTAAAGTGACTACCAAGTATAGGCAAAGATTTATATTAGTGTTTTTATTGTTTTATATCTTAGTATTATGAAAAATAATTTGTTTAGTTATATAATAATTTGTTTGATTAAAAGTGTATTTGTTTAAGTGACTTTGCATATTACAATAATACCTACCAATTATTTAAATCAAGTTGGGCCAATAAAAATGTTACACCACCCTAAGAAAAACTGAAATGACGCTCCATGGTCTATGCGTGTATAAGGTATGTGGTTTACCTGCAATATATTATGTTTGATATTGGTCATAAATGTTTTACACAGAATGTTGGTAAACGCTGCAACTATACGTTGGTTGAGCTGGAATATATCAACTACACGGTATAACCTGTGGTACCAATTGGTAGATAACATGAATAATTTATACCAATCGGAGAGTATCGTTTCATACCGTAACTCGCGAACTCCACATAGCACCCTATTATATTATCTTATCAACACTGGCAAATGTTTAAAAAAAAGTGTATGGCCAGTCAAAAAGTTTATTGAAAATGTAACAGAATAGGTATGATCCCATATAATTTTTTTTTCAAATAACGATTTAATTAAATTCGTCTTTATTTATGTTTAAGGTAATTATTAAAATTAAATGTACTTATTTAGCCACGAAACTGTTCCGCTAGGTTTAAATAAAAAAAAATGCGTAAAAAGCTCCCTTACACGAAATGCTTCTTGACTCACATTTCCGCCTTCAAATTGTAAATTATTTAGCGTAGTTTCATTTAACAGTGTATCTTTAGTAACGTTGCTATTGTACGAACATTTTCCATCATATATTATATTTATGAAATTATGTACTACACATGAGGCCAGCGATTTCCTCGGAAGTCCACAACATCTTTAAAACCTTTAATCCGGAAACTGACAATGTCCTCTTTAGCATGGTCACTTCAGCTATCACACAGGAATTGATCAAGACTACTTAGCAGATGAACTCGGGTAAATTGTGTGATCCTTCAGACCTTTCCGACAAAATTCTGAAGCGTATCGTTTTAGCCTAGTAACCAATATATTTGTCATAATTGCTACTGGCAACTGGTGTCAAAAAAGCTTATGCATGCTGGTCACGTTGGACGTGAAGAATGCCTTAAACACTCTCCAGTGGCCAACTATTGATGAAGCACTGTGGAAAAAATGAACTCCCGTGTATCTTGTGCTCATTATTTGATTTTGACTATCTGACTGGAAGTTGTCAATTAGTGACCAAAGGACTTCCAAGGTAGTCACGTGTGGCATTTTTTAGGGTTCGGTTCTTGGACCGACTCTGTTAAACGTGGCACATGACTGGCTACTTTCGATGGACGATCCGGCTGGAGCACACCTTGTGGGTTTGAAGATAATCTCGCAGTGTTTGTGATCGTTAAATTTGGATAATTGTTCGAGAAACTGATGAATCCGGTCTTCGACAACATCGACAGGAGGAAGACAAATTGTGGTCTCCAACTAACCCATCAAAATCCGAGGCCGCCATGCACACCAGAAGGCGAGTTTACACTACCCCAAACTTTAAAATCGGCGAACACATAATCATCCTAAGTAAACATTTGAGATACCTCGGTGTTATCCTCAACGAAAGGTTGTGTCTTTTGGTAAAAACGTTGAGACAGGTGCTAAGAAGGCGTCCAACTCCGTCACGACACTGGCCAGGCTGGTTCCCAATATTGGAGGACTCTACCAATGGAAAAAAAGACTTCTGAACACCGTAGTTGAGAGCGAACTTCTCTATGCTACCCCAGTCTGGGCCAGTACGGTAAATACCACCGCCAAGTTCTGGACCAACTTGATAAGACCTCACCTCAAAGGTTGGCGTCTCTCGGGTAATCGAGCTTACAGGTCTGTATTAGCCGAGGCGACCCTCCTCCTAGCTGACATGCCACCTGTTGACCTCCTTGCATCCAAAAAACCGAAGATCAAGACCAGGGAAACAGGTGAACAGCCCAAAGAGCGTCTACCAACACGTGCCAGGATCAAAATCACTGAGCGCAAGATTACGTTCTTGGAATGCAAAAGAGATGAAGGTTGACAGATAAGGCTTTCAGCAGTCACCGTCTTATTCCAAACATCATCAGATGGTAGGGTAGAACGGTCCCCAGTGTCCCAATGTTAGCTTTGTCAATTCGCTTAACCAGGTACAACCACGTTACATCTGTCAACAACTCAACTTAACTTTCACAAGTCAGCGCAGCATCCATTATATTTTTCATCTGCCTAAATCCAGAGACCACGATGGGCTAGGACTACCATGTAGGGCTCAAGAAACCTATAACTCAAGTTCTCCATCGCATTACGTTGTATAGTAATATAATCGTACAAAAAATACTTCTCCCTATTTATTATTACCTCAATCGTCTGGTAACCCGATTACTTTGTATATTATGATATTATCACTATTTTTTCTCTTTGTATAAAATATTTTATTATATACTATTTAAAATATTTTTACCATATTCATAATGCTTAATATATATATATATTTTATCCATTTAATAAGACCATATTCGATGGATTTTTATTGTATATCATGCATCCGGTAATCCCCGGGGAACCGCAATCAAAGCACTTGAAACTTAATATAAAATTTATTATACCAGCCTGTATAAGATCCGTGCAATTTAATATTTTATGATGATCTTTGATATGCGTCATCTTGTTACGTAATACGTACAATAATATATATATATATATATATATATATATGTTCCTTTTTAAAATATGTTTATAGTATAATTTACATGTTGTGTATGCAAAATATAACCCTCAATATTTCTACAACCCAAAATCAAATATCTTTTTTTTTTTTTATTTATAATTAATAATAATAACCTTCTCTCCTACCTTAGTTATAATAAAATCCTACTGTCTCTGGTGACGTGTGCTCACCGGCACTACGCGTCTCAGGCCGTGGGTCATTTGTGAAGGTCCTGTTCGCAGGCGAAGCAAAGTAAGTTGCCGTGTGGGGACAGAAATTCTCCCATATGGTGGACGAAACATTTTAATTGTTTCATAGCTAATTTACCTATGAATGGAACTATTTATTCATTGACACTTATGTTGAATTCTGTTGGAAGCTTATAAAATCTTTTTATAAAAGATCATACAGATGTCTCACTTTTATAAACTTATCTCTGTTTATAGGAGATACTTCTTTATTGTTCGTTTCATGTAAATGTATCCGTAGTTCAAAAAATCTATTTCTTATCGTATTTTCTGGAATTATATTTAATCTGAAATCTTTCTTCCAATACATTCTGACTAGGAAATTATAAATTACCCATTATTATGTATTTATATATATTTTATAAAATGTGCAATTGGTAGTAGCATTTCATTTTTGAAAACAATCTCTTCTTAATTTTTCAAAATAATTTTTTTTTGTTTCATTGGTCTACATAACCACTTTATAGATGATTTTAGAATAATGTTAAATGATTGATTTTGTTTGAAATGGAATATGTATGCCTCAGAGTAATTAATTGCTCTATGCCTTTTTCGAGATCTTCTTATTCAGGTGTTATTTCATTATCTTCAATCTTTTTATGTTCACCGTCAAAATTTAATTTAGTTAATTTGCATCATAATCCTCTTCGTCAGTTAACTCAAAATCGAATTTTATCTCATCTAAAATGTGAAAAAGTTGGTCATCACATTTGGATTGTGATTTATAATTATTGAAACTAATAAAAATAACAAATACCATAATATATATTTTCAATAAAATATAGATAGGTACCACTTACTATTGATCTAGGCATCTGTAGTAAATTAACTTACATTTTACATTAATATTAGAAGGTAGGTATATCAACAACAAAAACTTTTTAAAACAATTTAAACATAATGTAAATATTTATCAACAATTAAAACTTTGTACGCTCCTAATGTCACGTGTAAGGCACATATTTATCAGTTCCTTTATTATCACTCTAGTAACATTATATACTGATGAAAACAACTTCGTATACCTTAATTACTGTCTTATCATGGAAGAAAAAATATCCGATTTTTAAAATTTTATCTTCTAGACCGAAACTAAGTAATATCAAAATCAATAATCAAATTTTTTAAAACACAATTTTTTTTCTATTTCTTTGTATTACATTAAGGCAATATATAGCATACTATTGAAATTATATTTTTCGTTATTAGCTTACTTCAAATATAATATATATATATACACACTATATATTTGTTAAATTTCAAACATCGATCTAAAATAATTGTCACTTAATAATGTACTTTACAGGGGACATCGGGTCTAAAAAGCCTTTTGTTTAATTTCAACAAAGTTACCTAGAGCATTGTTACAAATATAACACTTTATAAATGACATTTTAATAACATTATAATTTAAAAATAAAAAATTGCACTAATAATGTTGTAGCAAATTTATTGCACAAAACATTCTAGTTTTAAATGTATTCGTTATATGTAAACTATCAACGTTATGACGAGAAATTATTGTTAGAATAAGTAACAATATAACAATTATTTGGTTCGAAAAATATAGTTCCTTATCGGTTATTAATATAATGTGCTGTTCAGATAAAAGTATGCATATTGCAGCAGACCTATTACTTATTCCCTAGCTTTTATACTATTTAAATGTACACAACGTTTTATTATGTTATTATAGTTAAACCGTTCATCTTTAATTTGTAGTGTTATTACAGTGTAAAAAAAATGAACATAGAAAAAGAGAGAAAATTATTAATTATTTTTAACTGTCAATTTTTAACCGAATAATACTGCCAGATATCTGTTAAAATAAAAAAATACAAGAAAACTTTATTTATTTAATTATTTAATAAACAACTCTTGTTTGAATTTTTTATACTTTTAATATTTTTTGATGTATTCAAAAAAGATGAATTTTTTAACTATTATGAGCTTATGAAAAAAAAAATCTTGGTTGGGATTTTTCCCACCATTTTCAAAAATGTAGCCTCTATTGCGTAGCCTATATGTAATAATAAGTATTCGTAATATCACGACAATTACCTAAATGTCAAAAATATCTAATAAACTATTTCATATATTTTTATATTTGTCATTTGTGAAAAAGTAATATTTAATTTTTTCTAACGGTTTTTTAGATCATTATCGAGTCTCTAAGAGACCGTCCCTTATTTGGAGGTTTATTTTTACCTTGTTTATCTTATTTTCAGTCAAAATATTTGAATTTTGAATGAATATGTCTTTAATAATTGAAGCTCTAAAAATATTATGTATTTGAAATAAATTATTAAAAAACTTTTGTTATAGTACAATCAATTAGTAGGAAATAAGAATTTGGACAAGTTAATTTAACATCAGTGGAACTTGAGTACTGTTTAGGTTGGATACTATTTTCTCCTAATTGATTACTTTTAAATTTTAAACCTATACTGTAGCTTCAATAATAAAGATAAAATATACCTACATATTCATGTTGTTTGTTGTTTAATAGGTGTAGATGTTGACAGGTAAGGACAGTTAAAAAAAATATTAAAACTTGTTTTACCAATTACTTATTGTTTTAAATAATTTTGTTGTAAGTAAAATATTATGCTTGCTACCCGTTTAAATAATATTCAACATTTACTGACATATTTACTTAAAAATGTTGGACCTTAATGAAAAGTTTAAAATGTTGAACAGATTTCTGAGTTCTTTATCCTTTAATCATGAGAACGCTGACATGATTAAGCTAATAACGTATTTTAAATTTATTTTAAAAAAGTTAATATTCCTTCACTCATCATTCCAGTTATTGAATTCTTACAATCTTGGCTCTGG
Source organism: Pentalonia nigronervosa (assembly GCA_014851325.1). Lineage (NCBI taxonomy): Eukaryota > Metazoa > Arthropoda > Insecta > Hemiptera > Aphididae > Pentalonia > Pentalonia nigronervosa. The sequence continues at coordinate 49,972 of JACXSJ010000292.1, forward strand.
GGCTGCTTGTAATTTGTCATCATTTTATTAACGAAACTTTTCTAAAAACATATTCGGTAAGAAAAATGTATTTAAATATTTGAAAAATTGGTCTCTGACTTTATCTTATCGATTTGGAAAATGTATTAATATTTTTCAAATCAATTGCAAATTTGTTTTTAGAATTTGCAAATAACTAATAATTCTTTAAAATATTAAAATATTATTCAAAAAAATATTATAAGTTAATAATCATTTGTGTTGGGCCAACTTGACAACCCTCGATTTTGTTCAATTGATTACAAAAATGTGTTAATATTCTACAAATTAAAACGTTTTTTCATTAAAAGAATTTACTGTGGTAAATTAATGCTTGGTACAACGTGTATTGAAGTAAAAATCGTGTATCTAATTATTCATTTATACAATTAATTATTAATAAATAAATTAGATAATTATTGGGCCGACTCAAATCATAGGTACTATTATACATTTTAAGCACAATTTTTTTAACCTTAAAATTTTTTCTCCTGAAAACCATGGCCATTTCTGTTATTTGGACCAGCCATATTATTTTTACGACTATTCTTCAAAATATATTGTGTTTACTCAATCTGTGTGTATATATATATAAGTTTGTAAAATCCTAGTAAAATCTCGTAAAATAATCGCATAATATGCAGTAAAACAAAGTTTAGCCAAAAGTAGCTACTTTTCCGGACTTCGCGCATTATTTTATTAATTATTATAAGCTTTTAGAGTTAATCGTTTTTGACTCATTTGTGACTGGAACCAAGTCTTTAAACGAAAGATTGAAAACAAAAGCAATTAGCAATTGTTTTAATTATAAAAGTGTTGCATACATTAAAATAGTTGACATTGAAAAAAAAAACCATAATTACATGATTTAACTAACATAGTTAATTGCTTTTCAATTATATACATACAATATAATTTGTTAATTTTACCGTGGAATTAAATAAAATTATTAAACATTATGTTTATAATATGTGTATAAGACTAACCACTATAAATAGTTAATATTCATAATAAATAACAAACCTAAATAATATATAAACCTACCTTCATGTGCGTTCATTGTTTTCGTTATATTTTGGTTTTTATATACTGGTATAATTGCCAGTACATACGTGTGCGATCTACCATTGGGTTACGATATAGTTACAAATTTTCTAGATGATAATATCTTCTTAACTATATTTTGATGTTTATTATGTAATATGGTGTTAATAGGCCTGCACATAACCTGTTTTTTTTCTCAAAAACAAGCCTTACAGGAAGAACTTATGCCTCGTAGATTAATGCGATTTTATTGATTTTTTTTTTTTTGTAAAAGAAACCCTTTCTATAGGATGTATTGGATTTAGATTTTCAAAATCCTATTTCAAAACTAAATAATACAAGACCCGTCATACCTTTTATGACGCCCTTGTATCTATTATAAAGGGAACGTCGATAATTCCACCTGTCGTAGTCACTTTAAATTTGCAATTGTTTCTAGATCGATGAGTGATAAGTTATAGAAAATAGTACGTGTCCCGTAAATTATATAGTAACAAATTAGTTTTAATAAGTTTTTGATGTAGTTTTTAAAGAAATTATAAAAATATAATAAGTACTAGTAATAACTAAACATGTTTTTCTCACTATATACGAATTTATTAATTTTGAGCTAAATCAGATAGATACTCTGAGCCCAGTTTTTCAATCTATGGGCCATGACTTAATTTTGGGTCACAAATAATTTTGAATGGGTTGTTAAAAAGTTATAAAAAAAAACTATTGAAGACTTTTAGTTATGGTAATTGAAAAAAAATAATGTGGCGTGGGTGGGGGAGGCTTAGCTCTTCCCCATTGTCTATATTGAACATTATTTTCAAAAAAATTAGATGAAATATTGGCTAAATATTTTGAATCGATATTGCAAAACATTTTTACAGATAACATACCTACAAATTTAAATTAACCTTCATACTTAATGACAATCCTAAGCTTTAAGTATAAGTAGTTAGGTCTACCAAGTATCTACTTGTAATTTTAACCTACATATATTTTTGGTATTACATCTCTTGTCTTCTAGATTTACATGATCGAATGACTAAACACATACCTAGTATATGGTTTATATATTATATATAAAACATAATGTGGTCATAATAAAGTACGTATATTAAAAACTATTTAGATGTTCAAATGCTTACTCTTAATTTTTATTTAAAGACCAAGTTAAATCTTTTATTTGCATTATCATATTTTACAATGACCATGCCTCACAATACTATGCCATTCTGATCATTGTTTTATGTTACAAAATGTTATTAGTTTTACATATAGTCTCTCAGTATTTTAAATTTTAATAATTGTTCATTAAGTGTATAAATTCCGTCCTTTTGTACTAAAATTTTTACCACATTTTTTTTATATTTAACAATGGATTTTTATATATAATTGCCTTGTATTTCTCTTGTTATTATTTTACCCTCTTAAAAAAAACGAACGCGTCGTACAATTTATATAATAATATGAACTCGTGATCGTAGATCGTTCATTCCAAGCACTGTCCATACGATACTATATTGCCTATGCATAATATATGTGCACTAAAAATGACTAATGTCAATAAATTATAGCCATTGTTGTTTGTTAAAACAACAGTACTATAGTAGTACCAAATATCAACAATTCAAAATAATATGAAATACTCGTTTTATACAATGTACTTACCTTTTTACGGTTACCGGGTTATCTACTCACTCACGTACATGTCATGATTTTTTGCTCAAAACACGCTTTACAGGAAAAACACGCATCGTAGAGTGGTCTGATTTAATTCATTTTTTTTCTGTTAGAAAAAAGACAATTTTTTATAGGGTACATTGGATTTTTGATTTTGTAGCTTTAAACAAAAATAATAAAAAAAAAAAAACAAAAACTTGTGAAAATTGCTCATATTTAAAATTGTTGCATATAATTTTGAAATGAAATTTTAAAAATCCAAGTCCAATGCGCCTTGTAAGAAGTGTTTCTCTTTCAACAAAAAAATTTATTATCGAAATCGGATCACTCTACGGGGCGTAAGAGTTTTTCCTGTAATGTATGTTTTTGAGCAAAACTACAGGTCCCGAAACATCGACGTATACAGGAATTAATTTTAGTAGGTCTATGAGTCTAATGTCATATTTAACACCCATTAATTTTTGTACTGTACAAAGTGTGGCTTAGTGTCATAGTATCATAGTATACATAAATACGCATTGGATTGATTATGACAGCCAGAACATATGAGCAAATTTATTATACAAATTACCTACAGTTTTTAAAAAATAAAATGCAGATTTCGATTAATGATTTGTCAAAAAAACTAATTTTGGTTACGATGAAAGTAAAGTATAAAAATCAAGAAGACAAGGATTAACTTAAATAATATATAAATATATATTATTTTGAATGACAATTTTTGTTGATTTAAGTGAAGAAATTATACATAATATCCAACTAAAAACTATGTATCTAATTAATTTGCAGTTCAAATAGTTCTATAGATGTTTATCGAAATTGATTTGCTGAGTACTGGAATTTAGCTAAAAATATTGTTTTTAAACCGAATTTAATATTTATTTAAGTACAACGTGTTGAATGCATTTTAAATCTTTTGTATACAAAAAACTTCTTATTTTAAATTGACATTTTACAAAACTTCCAAACAAAAGTTTGCTTTTTTTCAAGAATAGTCCATTCAAGTTAAATTTACAAAAAAATCAACACTCCCCCTTTCACTTTCACGCTCAGAGTTTTGTTTCCTGAAAAGAGATTCTTAACAATAAAAAAAAATAACAACAGAATATAATTAATAAGGTTTATTTCAGACGTCGGAGAAAAGGTATATTACAGTAATATTTTTCGAGTCTGCATAACAATACAGAATTATTCTGAATAGGTACACATAAAAAGATTTAATCTTTATGCGAGTGGTACAAATACAATGAACACAGCGGTACTAAAGGCGTGAGCCGAGTTAAATATTAAGTGAAGCACTGACGAATAATGTCGAATATGATAATGTATACGTATGTATGATATATTTATATATTAAATTCAGGCGTGTTATTTCAGGGGTGATTATATTTGGGTGTGCAGGATTTCAAGCAGGCGGTTTTTAAATTTTACCAGGTTATGTATATAGATGTATATAAAATATTAATACATTATCCTATTTTTAAATATTCCCATAGATCATGAATTGCATCAACATAAACATTAAAAAGTAATTAAAGATCATAAATGATTGATCAGGTACTATACTTGTTAAAAATAATAAATAATGCATTAAAAGTTCAAAAGCACATCATACCTATTTACATTTATTAAAAAACGGATATCGTCTTTATTTAAGTTCAGCAAATATATTTACAACTTCTTCTATATTAATATTGTTAACTTCTTTTTTTTAATACTAATTACCATAGAACCGTTTAGTCTTATATATTCTTAATATATTTTGGTTATCTATTATGACTATTTATTTATACGTGACGTCTTACAAATTCAAACTTTCTCCTTGCGGTGCTTAGCATTTTAGCTGACTAACAGTTAGCTAATTCGGTTTTAAATATTTTCCTGGTTTATTCATATTGTCTTGAAAGAGTGAGTCTCTTCTATAGTTCCCATTTATTTTATTCGCAACAATCTTTGTCTCTCATTAATAATTAATTGCAGTTCAATGCCTAAATCGAGTACGAGTTGTGGTCCGGATTTATGAGAGGAATGTACGATACGAATTGCAGCCACACAGTGATTAATTATTACCATTTCACATCAGCCTATTAAGATAAATCAAAGTTAAATAATCTTAAACTTCAAACACAAGTGGTAAAAGAAAGCTTCGAACATGAACGAAAGAAGTGCAAAGGTATCATACAAAAAGTAAAAAGATCATATATGAGCGATATATTACGTAACATTGAGCAAGACTACTCGCAAGGAAAAATAAGACAATTTTTTAAAAATATTAAAAGATACAAGTCATTTAACCCAAGCCTTAAAGCTATCAGAAATAAGGACAATGAAATAATTTTGATGGCGTCTCAAAAGAAGACAACTAGATGGCGCGAGTATTTTGACGAACTTCTAAACAATGAATTACCAGATATATCAATACTAGAGTGGGATGACCTATTTATAGAAGAAACTACAAGAGCCATCAATAGTCTAAAAGATATTTGAAATCTCCAGGGTCTGACGGGATACCAGCAAAATTACTAAGTACGGAAATAAGAAAGTACATAAAATTATCAATGACTTTTGTAGGAAAGTATGGGAAACGGGAGTTTTGTCAAATGAATGGAAAAAAGCCATAGTGATCCCATTATATAAAAAAGACGACAAACTCAACTGTAACAGCTACAGAGAAATATCTTTATTGAACTCTGTATATAAAGTGTTTTCAAAGATATTACTAAAACGCTTTGAACCAATAGCAAATAGATGCATAGGCGAATACCACGATGGTTTTCATAAGAGTAAGTTGATAATCGATCAGCTTGCAATAGTCGGGCAGTTGGTGGAGAAAAAATACAAGTTTAGACAAAATATATGGCAAGTGTTTGTCGACACTATGGTTATATCTTTGAGAAAGTTAAAGATTTCAAGTACCTAGAAACGACTGTTACTAACAATAATGACTGGAGTCTTAAAGCCATAAGCCGTATGCGCATGGTGGAGAGGGCATATTTCACACTACATAAATTCTTTTAATCAAAATTATTTTCTAGAAGGATTAAGATCAGATTATACATGACCATAATAAAACCAACGATAATTTATGGATGTAAAATATGGTTCACTACTATACAATTGAAAAAAAGCTGTTAGTTTTTGAAAATAAAATACCGAGGAATATTTGTGATCCAGTGTTTGACAGTGATCTAAACACATGGTATAGAAGGAAAAATATTGAACTATAAGAAATCACTGAAATTCCATTGTTAACAAGTTACATTAAGTGTCAAAGACTCAAATGATTTGGTCAAACTATGCGAAAAGCAGAAATCACTAGTACGAGAACAGTAATTGAATGACAACCGACAGGGAAAATACCAAGAGGAAGGCTTAGAAAGCGTTGGATGAATGGAATAAGAAAGGATTTGGAAATACTCGAAGTGACGAATTGAGATGATAGATACCAGGGTCATGATTATCGGTGAACGATGACGGTGATGGCCAAAATTCTTACAGAATTGTAAAGTCAAGAAGAAGAAGTTTGTAAAATAATGTTTTTGTCGATGAGTTGGTTTGTCGATATCATTTTTTTTCTTCGGGTTATTGTTTTGGCAAAAACTTAATATTTAATCATTTAATTTCATAAATAAATTGTTCTATTTCTTTTTGTTTAAACTTTTTCCATATGTTTTATAATAAACGCATCTTTTCATGCAATTTTGAATATGTCACTATATCTACGACAATCAGCGATAGTTACTTGGGACACTCATCTACAACCTTCTTTTCTTATCTCGCCCAATCACACCACTTCGTTCGGCCATAACTATACCTTTGGTACTTAGAGCCTATACCTACTATCTGAACTATCTGTACTTTTGTATTTTTAAGTTATTTATCTTTTTATGTATTCTTCTTCAACTATTAATCTTAAGTTTTAAACTGCATTATATTTCTTTACCTGACTGATAGATATCGTGGGGCGTTTATATTTTTAATAAATATGAAACATATCGATGATATTTAAATATGCGTGAATTCTATTGATTGATTTATTTAATTTTGAAAGTGTATGGTACTAACTGCTGAGAACTACCAAATGTAACAAATGACATAAAAATAGTCGAATACTTTATTGTGGCGACCATGATATCGCAATATCTATATATGAGTTTGTTGTTAAACCGATTGGACTCCTTAATCCTAAATTCGAACTCATCTTGTAATATTTACGTGCTTAGTTGTATGTATCGAAAAACTGAAGCACCTAATATACAATATGTAAATTATATATGTATGGTATAGCGTGTCGTCATTATTTTAAAACAGGTACTGTGGTCACGGCTAGCGCACTACCACGTGGGTCGACGGCAGCTAAGTGGATTCAATATACACGACGATCGTCCATCGTCACTACGTATTTGTACACACGAGAGTACAAACAGAAATTTAGCGGCGGCGTTGGAATAAAAAGTACACGGTCCGGGCTGGGGTGGCTGCAAGAATGCCGTTGGGTCGGTCGGTGGGTTGCGGGAAGGGGTAGAAAGACGATAGAAACATAAGAAGCAATGGTGAAATAATAATAATATAACCTCGCTATGGGTGGTGGATGGGTGCAAAATGGCGGAAATGAAAAAAAAGAAAAGAAAAAAGATAGCGTCGCGGTATGGTGGTGGGCTGGCTTATTATTATTATTATTATTATTATTATTATTATTATTATTATAACACCCTCCACCGTCGCCGTGCGTAATAGCACGCCGGCAGTATAAAACCTTATACCACACCGCAACACCGTTGTATACATATATACACGCGCTATTATATTACGTACTGCTTCTTGTGTTTCTTATCTGTGCGTTTCCACACCCTTTTAAAAACCGTAGCCTCCCCTCACCCCTCCCCGGACAAATGCGGTGGCGACCGCGACGACGAGACGACTACCCTTCGCGCACACTTCCTCCCAGTACCCCCTCGCGGTGGCTTTTGTGTGCGCGCGTATATATAAATATATAATATTATATCATATTATTATATAGTTTCTCGCGCTCGCGTAATATACGCCACTTAACCTAACCGCCGCCGCCGCACCTCCACCCACTCATACGAATCGTCATAAGCTATTTTATTTTTAAAGCCACTGGCAGACGCGTGCGCGCAGAAAATATTATTCACACACACACACACACACACAAACACATATATATATATATATACAAGTACACACAATATAATAATAATAATAATATCGCGCGACCGGCTCTCTCGCTCTCCCATTCTTTCCGTCGTCTCTCTTTATGTGTGTATTTATATCTATCCATCTGATTTATATGGCCCGCCCGGCGACGAGTACAAATCGTGAATCGTCTTTATCTCGCCCGCCGTATTATTGTTCGCGCGCCACGCGAAACAAATGCGCCCCGGCGGCGGCTAATACTCCGCTAGACTTTTTCATGTTCCCTCCCTTCGTCACAACCTCACGAACCCCACTCTCGATACCCTCCCACCCACCACAACCCCGCTACGATACACTACTCTCTTGGTTTTTCGCGGCACGGTGTTTTCTTCTCGTTTAGCGATTGTTTTTATCGCCGACGCACGCAACACCGCCCGCGCTTACCCGCGCCGCAGTGAGTCGACAGCCAAGCCTAGGCCCATCGATTGTTTTGTTGTATTATTATCATTATTTATTATTATTTTGTATTCTTGTTTGTAATTTTATGATGTATTACAACCCGCGATAAACAGGTATTTGAAATCGGCACTAACTATTTTATGTAATGAGTAATGATCCAATGAATCATTGCGTATGATAATAACTTGGACCCTAGCCTCCTAGATTTTTAGTGAAATGTAAAATAAAATATCGTAAACTTTAATCGCACAATGTTTTGATTTTAATCTGATTATATTACCTATATATATTTTTAATATGTAATTTTGCTTACCTTACTATTTTAATTATATACTATGACACTGATTAGTAATTATTACTTATATCATTGATTTTTTTATCTTTAATATTTATGTATTTTTCTTTGTAAATTGCCGTCAGGCGTAAATATATTATTAATATAATAATAATATTATTATTATATACTCAAAGTGATTTTTTTTTTTTTATCAGAGAACACTCATTATTTCAAAAACTATTAACGTTTTTAGAAATATTTTTCTTACATAATTTTAGGCTGTTACAAAACAGTACATTTTTATTATTTTTTTATCGTTATAGTTTTGTAAGTTTTTTACTTTTGAATTTCATATTCTGAAGCAAAATATTATTCGTTGTATTTACAAGTAGTTAACAACTAATAAGTAATAATTTTTTTAAATTATAGGTAACTCATAAAAAAGATACTCGTTCCAAATTCATTTTCTGTTTATCAAAGTATTCCGAATAATATTTTGATTAGAAATACGAAATAAAAAATGTATGTTGTATAAGTGTATAAAAATATTTAAAATTGCATAAAAATATAATTAAAAAAAGTAATTTTGCTCCAGTAAATAAAATGTAAATCAATATTCTTTTAATGAATTTACTTAACTAACAGAATCGTAGTTAATAAAATAGTGAACCAGTATTAATAATTTTACCATCAACAATTTCCAAAAAAAAAATTTATTTTAAAAAATATAGTAGATTCAGTTAAAAAAAAATTAGTTGGTTTTAGTACAACTATGTATTTAATTTTTTTTAATTGAGATAAAAAAAAATGCCATATTAAAATAAAAAAACACGCGTTTTTTCAATTCTATATTATCGATCCATAATCACTAAAAAACTACATGTAAAACGACATAATATGATATATTCTGTATACTTTAAATATACTTGCGATTTTTCAGCCGGTCGTTTGGCCGCATACTTACTATTTTTTTTTAGAATTAGGTATCTGGAATTGTGGAATATATAATTCAATATTCTAAAAGTAAAAAATGTACTCAGATGTTGCTTTTAAACGTAACATAACAATATTGTATGTGTAATGAAAATAAGTTTGGCATAGGTATCTGAAAAATTTCATAGGTAGTACAAAATGTGAGACACTTTAATTATAACTCTATCGCCATGACGTCGTATTGATGGTTATACCTACTGTAATACTTTATAGAAATATATGTAGTGTACACTATTAGTTCCGTAGATAAAATTATATAAAAATAGTACGATAAAATAGACGCGGTTTGTGATCCGTTAGAAACAAAATATAATAATGTACAATATACACTATTTCTAGTTTCTTATTTCTACTCGCTTCAAGTATAGATATATAGTGAAACTATATAACATGATTTGTATTGTTTTAATTGTTTAAAATTATGAAAATAAAAACGAATATTATTGAAAACAACAATTGCATATTGTATGCATATACCGTAAAAAAAAAATAATATAATGATATATAAATGATATATATCTCGTCACGTGCAATGTGAATTAAATCATATATCATATTATAATATGTTTATTTTATTTATATATAATTTATAGTCATCCGTAACTGTGGAAACAGCGGCGTTCTCCTCCTATATATTTGCTAGTTGCTGTGCCGTGCTACATTTCTCATCATGGACAATAATCAACACAATTTCATACATAATAATACGGTTACACTTTGTAATCGAATATTTATACGCCTCAGCTATATTATATGCATGTATATATTGTAAGTGTGTAAATTGGATTTGGAACAGAAGTAGAAAATCGTTTTCGCGATTATCGCGACTGTTTTTGTGTGTGTTTAATTCGTCACGGTTCGCCGGTTAGGTCACGGTGGTTTAAACGCACGTGCGGACACGTAACAAGAGAATATTGAGGGGTCGGTAAATCACTGCAGGTTATACTGCAGTTTAATTCAAAATGAAGGGTGTAGAAATCAAGTGAAATTTTCTAGGAAATGACTTCAGGAGTACAGTCATGCTGTTTTCTTGATAAAAACAATACTTAGACAGATTGACTGTATAATTATGAATAATAATCAGGAGACCGAAACCACGTTGTCTGTGCTGTGGTCGGTTAGTCGCATATGGCAATGATGTGGATGATTTACAGGTTGCACGAGGTGAGCCGAGGAAAAATGCCGTTTATTCAAACACTTTCGTACAGTACTACCCTAAAAATACATAGTCTTTACGTTTATTTCTCGTATAAAATAAGTCACATTTTAGTACATCAAAACCGTGGTTGTTCACCAAAACACTCAGAGGTGCAGATACCTCAAAAAATACTTCTACAACATACAGTCACTCTCATGAAACATTACTAGTAAATAGAATACTTAAAAAATAATATAAATAATATTTTCTACTTTTGACCAATGACCATTAAAATTGTCATTGTAAGTAAGGTCTTATGGGACTTTGGATACGATATATGAATGCACCATAGCACTATGTACCTGAATAGCCTATACAAAATGCCGTGTAATTCTTAACAATAATATCAATGATTTATTTTGAACACTTAGTTAAAGTTTTTGAACGTACTTATTGTTTTGTCGGGTTGTTATACTTAATAGATAGGTATAGTTTAGTGAGCAATTCAAATTAAAAATTTGGTTAAATATTAGTCTCAGTATGAAAAATAAATTTAAATAAAAAATAAATTTTAACTATATTGATGAAAAGTATGACAACATACCCATGTTTAAAATTATATGTATAATATTATTGAAATGTTTAAGATATTTAAAAAAACAATGTATTCAGATCACACTCTTTATTAGTTACAATTACATAATTAGTAATTTGTATACCATTTTGTAAATTATTCCACTTGTAACCTAAAAAGAGTCTTGTATACAAACACGTATATTATTGCATTCATATTTAATTGGTCAGATCTGCTCGGAATCGTTTTTCAAACGCCAAATTTGTTCTACTGATTATATGCTATATATTCTATAATAATTTACATTTTCCCAATAATTTCAATAAGCAAAGAGATATCATTTTACTACTTACGCATGTTATTATACCTAATGGCATTTTTATACGGTTGCGAAAATTAAAAAAAAAATTAAACTTCTGCACAAAATATAACGAAAATAGACAATATTTATGTATTCTTTTTATATATTAAAATCAAGTTTTTCTAAATAGTGTATTTATCATAATTTTTTGATGGCAGAATTTCAAGTTTTTATTTTATAATTTTTAGATTCTGAATGGAGCGATTAATGTATTGATTTTACAATGTTGTGATTTTTTTTTTTGTGTCTGTCGTCAGGTTTTAGAGAGTTTTAGAGCTCTGATTTTTTTCATCAACATCTTTTCTGATAGGAAAGTGAATCTAATTGATACTATAGGGGTCAAAAGTACAAAATTTCCAAAAGTTTTTAAACGTACCGGAAAAAACAAAAAAAAAAAAATTAAGGAAAAACTAAATTTTTTTCGCAAAGCAAATTTTTGACAAAATTTATTTTTATTTTTAATTTAACAAAAGAAATAATGATCTAAATACATGAACTTTTAATCGAATATTTATATAAAATTTATATAAATATTAATATATATAATATTTTCTATATACTATAAAATTGTCAAAATATTTTGACATTTTTTGAGCTATTTATAAGCGTATTATATTTCGGGTTTTATTTATTATTACAGATAAAAAATTTATCAGTCAATCAAAAAAATTCAAAATATAATATAATGTTCTTCATGACCTGTTGTTGGTGAAAATTAAAAAAAAAGTCGAGCGTAAATCTTCTAATTGTTTTTTATAAGCATCTAAAGTTAAAATTTCTAGAAAATACATAAAAATTACGAAATGTTACAAATTTTTTTGATTAGGAAATTTATAAAAAAATTTCTATTCAAATCAAAGATTTGAAATTCATTACAAGGATCTCTATAAGTTTTCCTATTTTTCTAAAAAAGAAAAAGTTTATTGGAAAGTTAAACTAATCTTTAATGAGCGTTTGAAATTAGACATTGGATTTACTCGTTTTCTTCGGGAACGATTTTCTTATTTTCATGTAATTCAACATGGAATTACCGTAAACGCTTAAAATTTTCACCAAATGTTAAGATTATCATTTTCTATACACCAAAAAAAATTAAAAAATATTTAGACAATTTTTGAGTTAATTGTACTCCTAAAAAATTTTGGGTTTTTCATTTTTTTTTTTTTTTTATTAATCTTGAAATTTTTTTTTAAATAAAATTTTTGTTTCGACATCTAAGGTCATTAGTATTACATTCTTCGTACATGTGTTTACATTCTAATTGTGACCCATTCATTTAAAGTTGGGAAAAGAATACAAATCAAAGAAGGATTCAAAAAATAATAAAAAATAATAAAATGAAATATAATACAATGAAAATAAAAGTATTAGCTAATAAACTATTATTTAAACAAGAAAAGTTTTAAAATTGTTTTGTCTGTCCTTATATTAGGTTTAATATTTTTATTGTTTTGAAAAACTCTATTGTTTTTCTTTCGTTGGTAGGATTTGGGCCAAGACTTGTTCCAAAAAGTGGCTTATGTCCGAGTTCCTCTCTTTGTTTTTTGTACTGGATGCATTCTTCGAAGATATATTTGATTTTTAGTGTGGTTCCGCATGCTTGGCACATTGGTGGGTCGCCTTTTACCATCAAATATTCGTGAGTCATTCTTATGTGTGCAATTTTGGCCTGATTTATTTTTATTCATTAGTTATACTAATATTTGGGTTTCTTTTCCGTCTTTTAATTGTATGTTTAATTTGGTTTAGTTTGTTCGTTTGGATGCCCTATATATTTTGCCTTATAAAGGTTGTGTTATGTTTTATCTGTTTTCTTACATCTAAGTACGTTTTTCAATTTTTATATCTTTAATATCGATAAAAAAAATTTTGTTAGGTCAAATTTTTTAAAAATTTAAAACAAGATTTCTTATATGTTGTTAAAATAACAGATCAAAAATAATAAATATACATAGGCATAATTTTTTTTTATAAGCATTTAAAGTTCAAATTTTGATAAAATTCATCAAAATCTCTTGCAAATTATTTAGTAGTTAAAAATGTATAAAATGATCAGTTTTTATAGCTAAAGACTAAAAATTTTAAACAAGGTTTTTCATAATTATTTAATAGTGTAATCTAAAAATCAAAAAAATATATTAAAAAAATAATTTTTTATAGACATTTTAAATTCAAATTTAGACGAAATTAGATATTCAAATGTAGAATAACGATGGTATTTATTTCATTGTAATTTAAAAATATTTTTCGTTTGTGCTTGAAACTTTTAAAGTATACTATTGTATTTTATAGACTCAATTACATTTTCAAATGCAATGTTTTCTTCAAAAATTAATTTAACTACTGTATTGTTAATAATAATAATATCTTAAAATACACTTAGTTATGTAGGTTGACTGACCGTCTTCGTTCAGAATCGTTTTTCATATATAATGATTTTATATCATTGAATATAAATTTAACACATCCATGAAAGTGGTCCACTTGACACCTACTGTACAGTAGAGCGGTACTTATTTTTTTTAATATGTTTGCAACTATTCAACAAAATTACATTTTTTTTTTTTTATTATTGAACTAATCCTATCTGTATTTAGACTTATCTCTTCAATTTTTAGAGTTATTTCTCCCATACTCTAAAAATGGTAAGCACTAATATGTTTTAGAAAAATGTAACTCTTACACATAATATTACGAAGTGAATGTTTTTTAAACTTATAACTTACATTCTTAATTAGTGTTTATAAGTGTATCGTATTTATATTTTATAATATTATCGTAAAAATGAATAAACATAATATACTGTAGCACTTGAGCCATCATGAACGTTTAAGCGGATAAATAAATAAATAAATAATAAGTTATATATTATTAAACCTATAGCTGATGGATGATAGTCTTACACGAAAAGACCAGATTAAATCCCACGGGGATTTAGACACCTCCCCTCAGTTAACACTTATGTATTATAGAATATTGTGCTACTGCTGATATCACCGGCGCCATTTAAATTTTGTAAGACCGTTGACTGTTCTATGGGGAGGTTCTATATTATGGCACGCGGCGGCTGCAGGTTATAGCATCGCCATAATAATAATAATAATAATAATAATATACACGACGCGCGATGCATAAAGTTACGAGATACTTTGTAAGTGTATAAAAAAATATTATTTTCGTGCGCCAACAGCTATAATATAATAATAATAGGTACTTACTTATATATTATACAGAAGAGCGAGCGAAGGGCTGATCGGTGAATTTATTGTACGCGACTGACCACGATCGGTTGCTCGGGCCCGAAGATTAAACGAGGGACTTTGACCATAAATGCTCTGCAGCCTCTGTGGTCCATCCGACGAGGCGGCCATATCCTAGGACGATAATTCACTTACAGATAGCCACGTGTACCTATATAATATAATCTATAAATTATAATAATGCCATTATATAATAATACCGCGGTCACTAAAGGCGAATATTTACAACGCGGTCGTGAATATATGTATGTACATATACACACACGCGGTGTGACTTATCTGAGATTTCTTTTCTGCGTTATATATTATCGCTTTTGACGGGGAATAAGGGGAAAATATAAAACTTTTTACGCGCGTCACCGCCGCCGTCGCCTCCCTATCGCTATTTATTATTATCGATAATAATATTATATGATGTAATAATATTATAACTACAGTATACGCAAAATTTCCCGCTATGCGTTTATGTTGTGTTACAATATATTATGCTATTATATATATTTTTTCTTCGTTCGGTACTTACACCTCCGGGCGGCGGCCGATAGAAATCGTAATTTCCTTTTTTTGACCAACGCCGACCGATGCCGCGTTTATCCATGTACGGTCGATACGTTTTCTCTTTCCTCTTTTCTTCCGCTATGTATATATACATATATATACACACACACCACTGCTGCATGCCATATACATTTACACATGGCTATATCTTATGTTACTATATGAACAGCACCAATATAAGAATGACCTATACACGTGATATATTATAACACCTTAACCATCCCGCCAATATATCAGTATATGTATATATCATAAACAGAGGTACATGTATATTATACTTACGTATCGTATACCTACTTACACCGTTTATCATTTACATCCCGGCTTTATCTATATTTTCGTCATTCGCACAATCGCCCACACACCTATTCCATACAATATATCGGTCCGAATGCGCACCTATATATATATA
>JACXSJ010000294.1:8794-25966 GCA_014851325.1 Pentalonia nigronervosa
GAGTTTCAGACTGGGGCGGTATAATATCATCATAAAATGTTCAGAATTTTATGTTCCTTTATGGTTTAGACAAATTTTATCACAATATATAAATTATTTAAAAAAGATAATTAACAAAAATCTTGATTTTTAAAATTACTCAGATCAAACCTTCGACATGATATTCAGTCTGGGGCGGTATAATGTCATCATATAATATAAAGTTTATATAGAATATATTAAATATAGCGATTTCTCCATAAGGAGTATAAACCAAAATACTTTTATAAAACTAAGAGTTTGATTCATAAATGAAAATGTCATAAGAGCTTGACAGATTTATCTTTATAACCAGTATTATTTGAAAGAACTTTGAACAATAGATTAAGTAAACAATGAACAAATAAATTTATATTCATAAAATAAAATATGTTTACCTCTTAGCAATAATACGGTTGCGGACTCTTTTATTGACAATTACTCCAAGAGCGTGTTTGGAGACATTAAATACTCGTCCAGTTTTACCGTGATAGACTTTGTAAGGCATACCTTTTTGTACTGCACCATTTCCCTAAAAATGAAGCATTTTCATTAAGAACATAACAATTTCAATTATCCCAAATACTTATTATAAATTCATTATATTATTTACCTTGATATCAACTCGATCGCCAACCTTATACACTTTCATGTAAGTTGACAAAGGAATGACTCCATGTCTACGGAATTTTCTGGAAAATAAGTCCCTAGTACCATGCCTATAACCCTTTGAGTTGGTCATATTTGATTATCTGAAACAAAAAAATATGTAAAAGATCCTAAACCATATTAACTAAGAACATTTCTTTAATACTTTAAATGTCAATTTGAATATTAAATAATAAAGATAAATTACTGGATTAAAACAAAACGTGGATACATTTTACTATTTTATTTGACATAATAGAATAATGCTCAGACCAAACCTTCAACACGACATTCAGTCTGGGGCGGTATAATGTCATCAGTGCATTTTGTAAATAGATGAATATAAAAAAAATATTTAACAAGACTTTAAAGTGGGAGTGATTAAAGAAAAATTGAACGATCATGAGGTGTAAATTAAACAAAAATCATCAGGAATATCATGAAAAATATTCCACTTGTCATGATTGATCACTAAGCGTTTCGGCAAACTTGTGCATTGATCAGTATACAAGCAGAATACTTGTAAGAGCCAACCACAATTAAGTGACGATATGAACAATACACATGGCCTAAAACGTCGTCACCGTCGCAGTATTGTCAAAATTCGATTTGGTCAACCTGGTCACACCAATTCCAATAGCCACGGACATTAGATTTACAATCCAAAAATACAAGGCGGTATGTCGATGTCCGACTCGCAAACTATCAATACTGTCTGGATTGATGAATCGACGGAGAAAGATGGGAAGATCGAAAACAAAATGCCTATCCACTGTTTGGTTGGATTATGGGTACGAACTACGAGGAATCATCAACGACTTGAGACGCAAATAAACAACGAAACGATGCAACTCTTATAGTTAACAATAGTGTTCGTTTAATTCGAACAAGGTGAAAAAGTTGTACTTACTTTAGTAGACGATTTAAAAAAAAAAACGTTTTAAGAGACAATAAAATTCGCGAAAACGTGTACGTGAAAGTAAAAGAACCGAATTGTGGTAGATATCTTTTAGGTTATGTTATTATGTGTTGTTTTTTATTTGTCTGAAAAACCCCACTGGTTGAAACCACAAAACTGACTATTTTATCATGGAGTAAAAGACAAACTCTTGACTTTTTTTTCCTTATCAAAAACATACAAAATTATGATATTGTGATAACAGCACGTTCTTGCCGGTCAAATAAAATTGTGAATTCAGAATTGTTAATATTGAATAATAAATTCTGATAATGAAGATTACAATTTGAAAACTGCCTTCATGTCAAATTGTCATAAAGACGTGATTATTTGAAAACAAAAGTCACAAAACATTAAATCTTAACGAAAGGATATTAGATGCCTAGATCATAGAGTATAAACGATAGAAATATAAACTCAACAGGTCTAGTGCTAGGTCAATAATATTGTCAAGGTGGATTGATATCAGTCTTAAATATTGTATTATCAAGATGGATTTAATTGTATAGTTAATTGATATACATTTGAACTAAAAATATCAGTCATAATTAGTAAATTTAAAATTAATTGTTCATAATAATTAGTATCTAAGTTCTTGAAATAATTGATTTTAATTCAAAATTGTCAAATCAAATGATATTAAAATAAAAATTGATTTAGGGTTAAATATAATTTAAAATGGATAGCATTCATGTGCCCTGTAACAAAATAAAAGATGAATATCAAAAATGTTTCAGTTCTTGGTTCAGTGAATGTTATATGAAAGGTGATTATGATGACAAAAGGTGTGCCAAAAAATTTGATCAATATCAAAAGTGCCTTCGAGAAGGTATGCAAGCACAAACTTTGGATATTGAAGATGTATTAAAACCTTACTTAGGAACAGATCACATGAAGAAGTGAATTTCCAGTACATTTTTTTTTATTATACAACAGCTGACAAATATAAAAATTTATTAAATATAGTAAGTACTTATTTGTTAATAGCTTAGAATTTATCTAACTATTTCTTAATTAATAAGTTACATTAACTTTTAGCTGTTGAGTAATTTTAATTTAATTAGAGTATCCATTTTATGCTTGTATTATCTCATATTTGTGTTATACTTAGTTATTAAGATGTCCAACATTTGTACATTTATTTATTACAACTAATATGTTCATACACTTTTACAATAAACTCAGTTCTTTAATACTAATACGGGTGTTATATTCTTCATAATTACGTCTTGCGTGGACCATAATAATACACTACAAAATATATAATCAATGGTGACAAAGTATTGTTAAGCTTTTAATATTGTGTATTTTAATTCTATTTGATATTGAACTTTAATTAGTAAATTGTATTATAAACCCCATTATAACCTTATTTATATTTTGGTTAATGCAAATGGAGAGTATTAGATAAGTAAGTATTGAGATAAATAGGTAGTAAATTTACTGGGAGCCTCGTGAAAAATGATTTGCTCCACTGCTGAGCTTTCCTTAGAGAAATAAAGTAATGTTAAATATATAAATTAATTGAAATTTTGGTAAATTTTTCTTAGTGATTCCATTACTATAACTATGATAGACATGTGTCTATTTGGTTGATTGATGAGGTGGTTATTTTAGCAGTCGCTTATATTATAATAGTTTCTAGAATTTTGTCTTCTCTTAATAAAAGTAACAGCTGTCAATTTGGTTACAATAAATCATAGGCAAGAGGAAGAGGCCTATTACTATTTCATACATTATATAGGTCAAAATCCACAACACCTTCTTACAAAAAAGAGTGCAATATGTACATTTGATCATTTGATTTAGTAAATCTCATCAAACAATATTAGTTTTATTTTCATTATTTCTTTTGAATTTATGACACATGTCATTTATAAATTTGTTTTATGTATTATAGTATAAATTTTAATACAATTTAATTAAGAATAAAATATAATGATTAGATTTTTTATGATTTTACAACATTAATTAATATTTATATTAGTTCATTAATATAATATAAATAACAATTTAGTCCTTTACCACATTTAATTTAATTCATTATACATGTATGTTAACATATTATTTAAGGTAATTGAATATATATAATATAAAGAATCTCGTGTCATTTTAATTATTTTTAATAGTTCATCATATTTTCATTTGCAATAATCCTTCACAAATAGCTCAATATCTTTTGTCATTATGTTTAATTTTCTAAAGTTGAAGGGCTAGGTTATAAATATATTAGCCTTTAAAATATGATTGTTTATCACATACTGAATTTATTTTACCCTTATTTAGTTTATAAATATATACTTTGAAACTTAAAATATTTTTTAACTCTTTCAATAAACTTCAATTCTCTAAAATATAATGTAATTTATAAGTTTATTTTTCCTTCACTGTATGTTAGATATTATATATATATAAATTATATTTAAACTATAATATTTCTTTTATATCATTTTTTTTAAAAATCTTTTTTTTATTCTTTTTACATAATTTATATAACTTAATTGTTCTAATCATAGAAACAATGTATTTTTTTTTTTAATTAAATCGGCCACTGGATCATGACAATACGTAATATGATGATCTGTGCCACATGTCCACATACTAATCTATGCAAGTTAATTTAGTATGAATTTTTTTTTTTTTACTATTTCTTCATAACCAGAATAGTGTTTTCTTAGTTTCTAAATCTGTTAGCTTTAAATTAAATTTATTATTATTGTCACTATAAGCAGTTATGTTTTAACATTTTATTTTACCCTTAAACCATAATTTCTTAATAATACTTATATCCGTAGACTTATTCCAAAATAATTATTGGCTCTCTACTAAATTAATGTGCAAATATTCCTAAAGATAAGTTGTAGACAGATTGCCCCATGGAGATCTATGCTCCTATAAAACTGCCTCAGCAATGGTGCAATTAATTCTAGCTTGTTTTTTGAAATATCCTTTTGACTATTTTCACATGTTCCCACTCTAGTTTTACTGGTTTTGGACTGTTGCAAATTACCACTGGAAATTAATAATATTTCTGTTTTGTTTGTCATAGTAAATTTGAAATCCTTGATTTTGATTTAGCTGAGAATTGTCTATAATTACTTGTACAAATACTATAACCGGTACCATGACTAAACTTTTAACATTGAGATAATTAATTTTTTATTAGCATCAGTTACATGTATGAAATATTCTGCTTATACTGTGTCTTCTTTGAATGACTGTATGTGCGCACTAATTAATATTATGTTCTAAAGTTCATTTGAGAAATCACTTGAACCATTAATGTGTAGGCAGCAGTGATCTGAATATTTTAATCCATGTTAATAATTCCATGTTTTAGTTTTTATATTTTATACTGAATAATTTATTCCTTCTTGTTAATTATACTCTGTCAAATTAAAAAACATAATTAAATAGTTGCTTATGACTAAATGAATACACTCTTATTTATTATTGTTTTAAAATGTATTTATTTTTAATTTACTAATTTTTTATACATACATGTTTCTAAGAATTTGTGTCATCGTAACATAACAGCTGTCAATTTGGTTATTTTATATCGTAGCATGAGACACAGTATTTCATAAATTGTATATTTCGAAACCTGTAATATTATAATCTAAATTTAAATTCTTTTAAACACTTAAAATATTGGTTCTATATATAGAATCTACTTGATTGGAACAATAATACTTTAATATTAGTATTATGTTTAGTTTTATATGTGAAATTATTTTAAACCAATTTGAGACTCAATATTATATAAATTATAAGAATGCAGTATAGTATTTTATAAACAAATGTTTATAATCATTTTTAAGATTAAAAACATTTGTACATAAAATATTATTAACTAATAAATGTTGATAGATGTTATCATAAAAAAAATGAACGAAAAGTAAAAAAGTTAGTGTTATATTCATTTTTTTAACATGGTATTCATAAGAATAAATATCATAAATTCACGATTCCAACAAAATAACTTCTACATTTTAATTTTTCTATTTATTAAATTAGTTGCAAACTTTTAACACATACTCATTGGACAAATACTTAGTAGTAAGTACTTGATATACTGGTTAGGTATACACCATTTTATTATTCTAAGACAATGCAACTTGCAAGTATATTAATTATTATTAGAGACAGTCATTCGCATAGGTCGTACTGGTGGTCTGACAAGGCATAGTTGAATTTCAATTTAAAGCCCAAATACGTCTTATTTCATCTTAACAGGTATGCAGGTACTAAAAACAGTGATGGAGATAATCGAGTTACTCGATTGTTGATAATAATCGATTATGTAACCGAGTGATATAATGGCCGATACTATTTTTAAGTCCAAAACTCCGAGCAACATAAACAATTGAATGAATAATATTAGTCATTAATTGGTATTTATAATATTTTAATTATGGTATGCTGTATTATTATTATTGTTGTGTACAGTGTACGTTATTGCATATTATAATTATTATAGACAACGCTTTCCAATACAAAATAAAATTCCCCAACACAGTATCATTTCATATGAAAATATTTTAAGTTTAAGTAATGATTATTGTTTAAGTAATTATAATTGTTAAATTTATTAGCAACTATTATTATTTATGTCTAAAATAATTTGCCAAGTTTAAATAAAAAAAAAAAAAATAAGAAATGAGATTATAATTTATGGACATTTTTATTTCATTTTGACTATTTCGAATACTGACTAATAACAAACTTAAATTATTCGTTAGTATATTTATAATATTACTAATATCAATTGAAAATTTCAAGTGATAACTCGATTATAACAATATATCGATTACTAACAACTCGATTATAGAAATAATTCAATTATACCAATCACGTCTAAAAGTGTCAGTCTTGAAATTAAATCGGAAAATCATAGATCTTTAATCGTTGGGAAACTATTATTCAAAAGTCGAGGGATGCGCTGTACATTATCAATACATTTTAGAGATAATAAATAAATAATTATTATAACAAACCGTAAACCTGGTAACAAATATTAAACACCTCGGTTGTTGTGGTATGGTTATAGATAATTGATATTTCTTTATCTTGTTTCACAGTGATAAAAGATAAGCACAGTGCACGAGTGTCAGGCGTTTCAATATTCAAGGTATTTGACTCATTATTCTTATTATTTCTCAATAAATTATTTCAACGCCCAAAGTCATAATACCCATAATTTTGAATTAACTAATAATAATAAATCGTTTGAATAATCACATCACCAAACAATGTCGAGTAGTCGTTTTACACCAAGAGGTTATCCCAGAGTTCCACTACAAAATGGTATTGGACGTTATATCTGTCAATTAAAAAGAATCACATTAAGATTTTGTAAGAGCAGTGGATCTAGTCGGGGAGTCCGTGATTTCATCGAAACAGATCTAGTAAGTTTTGCACAAGATCACCCAGGTACAGCTTTGTATTTGAAGCCCCGCCGCCACAAGTCCCCTTCATTCGTTGCTGAATATTTGAATGGCGAACGTGAAGTAATCAGTTGTCACAATTTCACTGCACAACAAATGGTTAAGTGGTTAAATTTATACACCACCCGATCTGGTATACCACTTATGAGGTATGTAAAAATGTGGCATACAGAATGCCCTTCTATTCAAGGAGTTTGGAGTCCTTTTACAAACATGGATCCTACATTAAACATTACACAGTTTCCATCTAAGATATTGTCAAAGCCTGTATGGGAAGAAAAATCAGCCACAGAAGAGTTAATAGAAATAATAAATAAACAAAAAATCAGTGATGAAAATAATGACGATACACAGAAAGTTCAAACAGCTCATATGTAAATGAAAAGTTGTTTAAAAATCGTTAGTTACATGATTTAATAAAAATGTTTTACAATAAAAAACTATTTTATATGATATGATTTTTTTTTTGTAGTAGTAGTAGTAGTATTTGTACAAATAAGTATATCTTTAATAATTAATATTTGTATTACCTAAGTTAAATCAATAAAATAGTTATACCTGTAATTAGTGTAAACATTTTATTTCATTTTTTAAAACCTGTTAACTAAGATCATTAATGAAGAAGCTTTAAAATTCTTACTGCTATATTATTAATTTTACTTTAAATTTTTTATACAAATTTTAAATTTTATCAAATAAGCATTGATACAGACGATAGGTACATATTTTTTTAATTGGAATAACATAAAAATAGTAGTTTAAATTACTGGGAATTTTTACTTTACTTTTGACCCCCCCCCTAACCTTAAAATACATTCTATATCTAATTTGCTATCAGAAATCACCCTTAAAGTTGAAAATCAAGTCTGTTTTAGTGCTCCAAAAGTGAAAAGATGATGAAATAAAAAAACAAATTAAAACTAATACACTCGGAGTATAAAAAATGTTGATGCTATCAAATGGAATTTGATATTAAAAATCACTGAAATTATATTATTATTATTGTCGGAGACCACAGTAGTACAGGAATAACATGTAAGCTCGTTTTGAGCAGTGGTTCCAAACACATGACAAGTGAGGTAAACGCCCTAGAACTTTTTTAGGTGGTGGGTGACTGCTTGACATATATGAATAACATAATATACTGTGAACAATGTAAATACTAAATAGTATACCGATATACAGCAGTTCACCAATAAACTAAATTCGGTGGCGAAGTCATGATGCCAATGATGATCAGCGATAAGCAAGACTCAGCTAGTCGAGAATTCGAGCTTGTCTCAATCGAGTATGCACCGACGCGTATTAAAAAACCTATTGGATAGAATACTAAATATAGAAACTGTTTTTAAACTATTAGAAATTAATTATGTAGAATAAAACCGATATTTGAAAGAAAAAATGCTGTATATTAAGTATTATGTGGGTTATCGTAACGGATGTGTTAAATTTCAATTCAATGATATTATATTACCATTGTATACAAAAAACGATTTTGAGCGAAGACTGTCTATTAGCCTAAATATTACTAAATATTAAATATATTATAAATAAACAGTACATTTATATTGCCATTAAAATTATTTATTTTACTAATAGTAATACAGTATATTAGGTTAAATTATTTTTTTCCGAAAACATTGAATTCGAAAATGTTATTTTGCATATAAAACAAAATAATACATGTTAAATATTTCAAGTAGCATGAATAATATTTTTTAATTGCAATAAAGTAACTAAAATCGTGCACAGTACTCTTATTAATATACGGGAAAAAAAATTAAGGAATTACAGAGATTTTTACGCAAAACCTGTTTTTTACAAAATCGATGTTTTTTTTATGTAACTCAAAAATAAATAACCGTAAATACTTGAAATTTTCACTAAAAGTTTATATTTTAAATTTTCAAAATGTTTTGATTTTTTTGTGTTATGTATAGATATTTTAAATTTTAGTTTTAAGTTTTCTTTTTTATAAATAACGAAAAATAATATTTTGCTGGATCAAAATATAGATACTTGAAAATGTAAATCCTCATAAGTTGTTATTATAGCTATTGAAAAATATTAAAAATACATATAGACATTATTTTCTTTTATAATCATTTGAAATTCAAATTAATGTAAATTAAATATTTGCAAATCATTTTATAAAATGCTCAATTTTTGTAGTTGAGAATTGAAAATATAAACAAGATTTCTTATAAGTAACTTACCAACAAATTGATCCAAAATTCTAAAAATTATATAAACACAGTTTTTTTTATAGATATTTTAAAGTTAAATTTAAACTAAATTAAGTGTGTATAAACAAAGATTAACAATTCTAGATATTTTGTTGTAATTTTAAAATATTATTCATTGGTACTTGAAACTTTTAAAGTGTACTTAATATTATATTTTTTATACATGATGATATTTTAAAATGTAATATTTTCGGGAAAAATTAATTCAACCCACTGCATTGTTAATAGTAGTATAAATTACTATTTTACGATAGGTAAAAAGGTATAAAGCTGTATAGCTTTTATAGTATCGGTACCTATTTCTGATGGACAGTCTTCGCTAAGTATAAGTTGTTTTTCGTATACAATAATCTATCATTGACTTCAAATTTAACCAATCCATTACAGTGACTCAATACCAAGACATCTATTGTACTGCAGATCGGTACCCACCCGCAAATGTACAAAACAAATAATTATTAATTTAATGTTTTATACGCAATATCCGATGAGATACGAGAATCAATAAAATATACCTATTTACAATACATTCGTTACACCGACGATGAGAACTTGTAATAATCGATCTCTGCATAACTACATTACAAACAATTTAACCGCTCAAATGGAAATTGACTACAAATATGTTAGTCTCAATTAGGTAAACATCACAGCCAAGAAATAATAATTTAATATTGTAATGTTCACGAACTTTTATTTTTATTTTAACAATACAAGCGGGAATCTTATCCTTATGTATATTATAGCCAGTGCTTAGTTTAGCGGGGGTGCAGGGAGTGCAATGCACCGGGGCCTCAAGAATGAGTTTGTTTTAGGGGCCTCAGGTCGGTATCCTAGATTTTCTAATTTTATAAAATAATACATTTTAAAAAATATTAAATAAATGGTCAAAAAAAAAATGTATTTTAAGAAATAACCCGCACCCGTTTAAAATAAACTGTTATGAACTCGGTTTTATCCTTACTTGGTATAAACCGAGAGGTACCACCTAAACTCTGTTCAGCAAGAAAACACGACGATTCTGCGCATTCCCCCGCGTCACCATACCATCGAAACCGGTTCCCCTATTGCATGGTGCCACGCGGGGATGCGCAGAAAAATCGATTTTCGTCGGTCCGCGGCATGTCCTCTCGCTAAACAGAGTTTTAGTTGAAGTGTTTTCTCTTTTAAATCCATTTTTACTTTTATCAAATACCAAAAAAAAATTAATTTATGAACCATTTTCTTTAAAAGGTCTCCAATATTAGTAGTTGCACCCCGGCTTCTTCCGAGACTTGGATCCAGCACTGTTTATTGCTTATATAAGCTAATAATAATTTATACACATTCATAGTTTATATATTATACAGATGATTGAAACAAGTTGCATTTGAAGTTGCCTCGTCATTTACTATAATATTGGCATTATAGTCTATAGAAAAATCGAAAAGGTGCAGTCGATCATAATATTATATACCTAATCCAAGAGTATGCGTGGAACTCGATTTAAGATAATTGCGATTTAGATTCATCAACATTTTTAATAAATTCATCTGCTTCATAATTTACAGTAAAAATGATTGGTTTTCATTTGAAATGTTGAAAAAAGGATGTTTGTACCACAATAGGAAACTCCTTAAATGATGTAATAATTGAAGTATTTAAAAAGTCGACACTTAGTGAGCATACTAAAAAATTCAAAAAATCAAAATTTGAATAAATATATAAAAATAATATGATAAAATAGCATAATAATACAATCGAAGATAGAAACTAATTAGATTATATTCAAGAAAAGGCATATATTTATGTTAATCAATATAAATTATATAAATATATAATATAAAGCTTTGTCAATGTAAAAATGTACATTATCGACAGAGCATAAAAACAATTTAAAAAATAATTGTTGTAGATTATATCTATAATACGGCATGTATAAACTATAATATTATATACAGCAGTGTCCACAACAGAAATAATTACTCGGAAATACGCACAATATAACACACACCTTAAGAATTTTTTTTTAGCACGGAACCAAAGTGATTGGCGTTTCGGTTTGACCATGTTCACGATTACCACAGATATTGCAGCGTTCGTATCTTGCAGAGGGTGACTTTCATTTGGGCGAAATTTACAAGGACCACTAATATATCTAATTCATTATTTGGGTGAGCTTTTTATACGAAATTAATATGGCCTAATACGTTTTCCTTCCCATTTTTAGAGACTTTGGACTCTCAGTTACTCTAACTGGTATGGCTAAAAATGTACTATTTTGTCATATAATTTATTATATTATATTTATTTACTATATTTTTTATTAGTATGGTATCTCAAACCCATCTAAATATTAATAAATTATATTATATTGTCATATAGGTACCTAATTTTTTATAATACGTATTATATCAGGCGTGCCCAACCCGTGGCCAAAAAAGGTTGGGCACGCCTGTATTATATTAAAAATCTTAACTAATTTTTTTTATTAAAATCGATTATTGTTAATTTTCTGGTTTGATATTATTCTTCCCACAATTTTAATGTGTACTTTTGTTTTTTTTTAGTATTATATGTAATATATAATATTATATTGATTTTTTGTTTTGGTAAAATTAATTTTTAATAAGCTTTCTGTTTGAATTTATTTTAAAATATTAATTTCTTGATAAATATTAGGATGTTGATGGTAAAATTGTGTGTTATAATTATTATGAAATGATTCAGCCCCATTAGTAGTACGAGGTTCGGTAGTTGGTTCTTTTGCCCACAGCGAAGGCGGAGATTCGACAATTGGTTTTATTTATCGGAAAAAACGACATAATAATATGTAGTTGTAGTAAATATTATAAAAGTTGTTGTATAAGGTATGTTACCTATTATTCAATAATTTATAAATTCACCTAAATGATCGGTTAATGTCTCGCTCAAATGACAAATGCTTTACTTAGATAAATGTTGGGTCTTTCGCCCAAATGAATGACGCTCGCTGCAGGTCCACATAAACGACCGGCACCATCATATTGAATTCGATCAAGATTTCCGACTCCGTTGTGATTATCGTGATAGTCCACGCTTGGATTTCCGTTGCAGGTGTCATAAACATAATATTTGATACGGAAAAGTAGATTTTCTTCAGCGTAATAGCTCGCGCGTCTCGTAGTCTCGTCCAAATATACGTGGTTTAATATAATCAAAGGCATGATATTATGATCATATTAAATTATAATTTGTTATAATTATAATTTAGATAACAATTCGTGGTAATAATCTTTAAATAATTGTGAGACAAAACATGAAAGACGAATGATATTTTAACACTTTAGCTGACAATTTCCGTGGAAAATACATTTTTGTATGATTACTATGTCTAGAATATTTTTAATTCAAATTTTACAAGCTAATAAAACTATACCAAACAATTAAATACCAGAATATACAAGTTAATTTGCCAAGTAGCTCATCCCCATTTTTCCTTAATGTATGGAAAATTGTCATATACATTTGGTGAAAATTCGAAAAGAAAATAATAAAAAAAAAATTGATTTTGTCAAAATATGATTTAGAGTAAAAATTCCCATTTTTCCTTAATTTTTTTTTTGTTTTTCCCAGCGTTTTTGAAAATTATTGTGAACTTTTCACTTTTGACCTCCAAAGTACCAATTAGATTTACTTTTCTACCAGAAAAAATGCTGAAGTAGATAATGGAAGTATTTTTCCCGCCTCAAAAGTTGATGATAGACAGAAAAAAAACACACACACACACACACATATCATTGTAAAATTAATATACATTATTCTCTCCACTTAAAATATAAAACTCATTATCATTTATAGGTGTATATGAAAAAAAAATGCCGATATACCAAATAATAATTAATATAGTTATTATTGTTACGTTTAAAGAAAAAATATTATTGATGATTGTACGTTTTATTTTGTTTTTCGTCAAAAAATGTCAATTTCAGTTGATTATATACAATTATAATAAATTTTTGTGTTGTAAGCAAACCGACCACCGAAATTGTGACATTGTCGGATCTATGTAGACCTATGTACGGATCACGGATACTATACATAAATACTAAATATTACAATCTTATGCGTTTTGCGGCTATATGATAATATAATAACAGTGGTGGTTACCGTGCTATGGTATATACGGTTTATGGTCGCGTACAGGTCTTCTCGGAGTTCACGGGAACCGGGTTTCTTGGATTTGTCCCTCGTGTTTGCAGCCCACAAATGACTGGTGCACTATAATAATAAATAATAATAATAATAACGTAATAATATGTTTATACAACGCTTGTCGTGTGACTCGAAATCGATTACCCGCGAGGATACTGTACGCACGTGCGACCCGGTTGCGACGGAACGCGTGATCCGTCGAGTGTCGGGGTGTACAATAACGGACGATGATAATAATAATAATAATAATGTTCTATTATAAAGCAAGGCCAACAGTTAACTCTACACGACTTATAATATACTCTACACGTCGAATACACATAAACATTATAATATGCTATACACAACCACCCGTCCGTAACCTCGTTGCAGGCCTATATTAAAACGCGCGTGGGTATATCATAATACAATTACCTACGATATAATATTATCTGGAGCTGGATTTGACAATTCTACGCTGAAATCACATTTAAACATAACGTCACGTTTATAAGATGGTATCTCATACAAGTATAAAACACCGATTTAATCACTGCGACTCGTTTGCGCTCATTCAAAATGTTTTACCTGAAAACTGACGACTCATTTGCGAGTGAATATAATCGTATTTTAAAAAGCGGCGATTTAAGTTTTAGATGTACTAATAAAAAAATATGTTCTATGAGTGTTATTGTTAGAAAATTAAACAAAATTATAAAGGCGACCGACACTCGTAATCATGATGATAACGTATAACGAGTATAACGAACAAATAGCGACACCGTTTAATATAATATTATCAGCTATATATTTCATCTTTTCAAATACGGCGTACGTTTGCAGATACGCGAGTATACCTTTACTATAATATAGTCTACATTAGTATATTGACTTAGTGTAATTTGTGTTTTACATAAATATTAATAACAAATGAGAAATATTTACAA
Source organism: Pentalonia nigronervosa (assembly GCA_014851325.1). Taxonomy (NCBI): domain Eukaryota; kingdom Metazoa; phylum Arthropoda; class Insecta; order Hemiptera; family Aphididae; genus Pentalonia; species Pentalonia nigronervosa. Next base: position 23,211 of record JACXSJ010000294.1, read on the forward strand.
TGAGTACAAAAAAAAAAAAAAAATTCCACATATAAACGAACGGATTTCTACGTACAATAAAGTTAACAATATTTTTAAAACGAACCGAAAAATAGTTAAATGTCAGATGTGTGCTATGTAACAAACAAATACCTTGTGCCAAAAAAATCACAATTAACACAACACGTAAAAACAGCATTACATAAAAACTCTTTAAAGCGTTCGAAAAATTTGAAAAAACAAGTATTTTTTGCTGAAAGTAAACCAAAAGTTGATTCTTTTAATGAAGAATTGTGCAGAAGTTTATTTGTAGCACATGGCCGGAGTCAGAATTTTTTATATTAAATCATAGTTTAAAAAAATGTTGAAAAACTCGAAAATGTTTCAGTAATAAGCATAGAAAAATGTACTGATTTATTTTCCCTGATTTCGGTACAGAATGATTTAATATTTCTTTAACCACATTTTTTCGTTCTTGTTAAAAGGATTTAGAAAAATCAAATTTACCATTTCTTGAGACAGTTGAAATGGTACAAAATGTTATTTCAAGTATGCAAAGTATACCAGGTATCAAAGGTTCTGAAATAAAAAATAAAATGCTTCAACTTCAGCAAAAAAATAAAGGATTTAAATTAACGATAAAAATTATTAAAGTTTTGTCCGGAAACAACAATGTGACACTTCTTCAAGATTTATCCCCTAGTATATCAACATACATTCAACACTCCAATATCGTCTGTAGATGTTGAGAGATCGTTCAGCATATTATATAAAACGATAATAACGGATCGCAGTACAAATTTTACACCAAACAATTTGGAATAATATATAATTGTATATTAATTTAAAAACATTGTATAACATTAATTTTTTTTTTTTTGATGTTAATGTTTGCATATAATTAGGTAATCATAATCATATTACATGTTTAATTTAACAAAATGATAAAGTATTTAAATTATTAATTTTTTTTCTTATGAATTATATGAAATTAATAACAATTAATGATTTTTTTTTTAGAATATTTGAAATATTTTGAGAATATATTAAGAATATTTTTGGGAATATTTTATCAATTTTTGCTGCATATAAATGGACACATACTAGTTGCGGACGAATTATTTCAGGTCAATATTGTAACATAACAATTGAGGACACGCGTTTCGTTATCATAATACTAATTGCGTACAGAGATTTTTTTAAATAAAAACCACGGGAGTTGCGGACACAAATATTTCCCTTCACCACTTTTCAGGACTTAGGACAAGTTACCAAAAAATTGGTAGGTGGGGTTAAAAATATGTATGTCTTGCAAAAGTGCAATCATTATTTTTAACATTTTTTAAAATTATTTAAAGTTACTATATTATATTATATTATTTAAAGTTTTAAATTTTGAGGCAAAAATTTTTTTGAAACAGCCTGTATAAATGCTATTCTATTTATTTTACCACTTGAATATTGTAGCATTTCCTTGCTAATAAATGCCTCCTTTTCGACAGTTTTTTTTTGCTCGTTTTAAATTTTGTACAGCAGTACAAATTTTAGTGTAACTATTAGTCTGTACTTCATTTAAGGCCTCGATCAATTGATATATATTAGGATGACTTCGATAAAACATACCATTAAGTTTAGCATGAAAACTTTCACAGGCATTTGTGGTTCGTGAAATAGAAGAAGAAAATTCTGCCCATATTTCTGGAGGAAACATTGCAGAATCTGTATTTATATAGTTCAAAAAAACATAATCTACAAAATCGTTTATAGCAGTACAGTCAGCCGGCAGCGTAGACATTAAGTCATCTGTAAAGCAGTCATCCATTTCGTTTGGTGACAAAAACGGCAGACCAAAAAATGTTTTTAAAAAGTTACCCTTTTCATCTTCAGTACTATATACTTTAGCTAGACCTAATGACTGTATTTTTCGGTACCAAGCTTGTCCGAGATGGAACCGACATCCTTTTATTTTGCTCATTGGCCATACTAGACGAACAGCTGAGTGGATAGATTGTTCAAAATCAATATGAAAAGTGGTTGGTAGTAGTGGTGAACGTTGTTTTAAAAACTCGAGTGCTGTACAATAATCAGTAACTGATTTTCCCACCAACAAACAAAAAAATAATGGTACGTAAATACTATTTTTTAAGCCATGAACCACGAATAATTGATTAAATAGATATGGACAGCTTGAAAAAGTACTATCCATCAAAACAGCATCACACTTTTGAAAAAAATTTAAATTTTTTTTCGTTGAGAAGCACACAACACTTTTATTTTTGTCAATGTCAATAATCCATTTTTCACCTCCCTTGGTATGTAATTGATCTACTACGTCGGGAACCATCGCATAAAATTCTAAAAGTGTTTTAGGTAATATTGGATACTTACTCATACGAGCAGTGTGAATATTCTTTCGGATTAAATTTATATCCTTTGAGTTTAATATATTTAAATCATCTGGTGTAATCTCAGAATGTATAATTTTGCTGGGACGTTCACATAGCTGCTCTACCGCTTTACGTTTGACACTGTTACGTAACTTTTGCCGCACAAGTGATCGTTTCTCATCGGCCGCGTGATTATGTTCAATATTATAGTCTATTTCAACACCATGTGTATCAAATTTTAAAAATGCATTACACCTTTTATTTGTACACGCCCGCCGTTGAATTTTATTTTTCATTATGCGATGAAAAAGGAACTTAAAACCGTCAATCACACGTAACTTTTTAAGTTTTTCACTAAACATTTTTATACAGAAAAATAGAAAGTATACG
>JACXSJ010000295.1:7861-181065 GCA_014851325.1 Pentalonia nigronervosa
TTAATAATAAAGTGTTTGAAAGATAGAACTATATATTTCAACATTTAGTTTGAATGTGCCATTCAAATATTTATATTTACATTGAAGCTCTGCAGATAATAGAATCAATTACAATATAATAAATCCAAAAGTATAAAAATATCTTACAAAAAATTAGGTTTAAAAATTTATAAACATTTTAGTGATGAACACTATCAATTTGTTTTAAATAAATTACTATAAGATTTTAAACATTATTTAATATAAATATGTTTAAGTAGATATATTTTTCTAATACACACATTATTCATAAATATTTTCAAAATTAATATTTATTTATATTTCTGATGTCAGTTAGCTTCTCATTTAAATATAAAATATATTAATAACTAATTATTTTCTTCTAAAGCCTTTAAATTTTTTTAAAATGTCTAATAAATAATATTTATTTTCAGAATCTAAATGCATCCCAAAAGCTGAGTTATTCTTTTTATCACTAATGGAACACTTAATTGGTCAAAGTGTAACTTACTGTGTAAAAAACTTGCCACTATTAGTTAATCCTAATATAGACCACATAAAATTAAACCGCAGACGTCGTAGGCGTGGTTTTAGGCAACATTCTTCTCCAGATTCTCAAGAATGGAGTGGAGGTTAGTATTTTATATTTAATAGTTGTAAATATAATTATATTAAAATATTCTAGTAATTAATCTTTTGAATTTATATTAATATTTTAAAAATAAAATTGTATGATAATTAGATGAAGCAGAAAGTGTAATAAGTCCTGATGACGAATCAGATGATGAAAGTGAAGAAGAGATGTTAATATTTGATATGAAGAGGCCCAATGATAATAAATCAAAACATGGTTAGTACTCATAATATTAGTTGTTATTATCTAAATATAAATGTGTTGTAAATTTTATTACAGAATCAGATGGTTCGAATGATAGTGGTACATCATCATTTGGTTGTGAAAATAAAAATAATCCAAAATCTCGGTTATTAAACATACCATTTATTGAAACTATAAAGGTATTAATTTATTTTTTTTTTTTTTTTTTTGTCACTAATAGATTAATAATTATAATTATTCATATTTTAGATATATTTTGATTGGATTCAGCCAAATATAGATTCCATAAATCCTGAAGCTTCAGTTGAATTCTTTAATAATACTGTTACACTTTTAAATTACTTATCGCAAGCTAATATTGAAGACGCATTTTTAGACATTGACACCAATCAATTTATTTTACCAGAAGAAGTGCATTTACGTGGTATGACTGTTTTTTCTAAGTCTAAAAAATATTGTGGAGAATATGATCGCAATATTTATACTAAAAATGAGGTTTGCAATTTTTTTTACTAAGCGTTATTAAATATATTATCTAATATAACTTATAAGTTTTATTTTATATTTTATGTATCAAAAGACATAATTTTTAATGTATAAACTGATCAGTATGAGAAGGAATCTCAAAAATTAAAGTGAAATACTGTCTAACCATTTAACTGTTAAGTGAGGTTTGGTCATATTCAACAAAAACTAGTCATTAATGAAGTAGGGGCCCTTTTATGATAGATATTCAGTTTTCTTTGCCTTACACATATGGGTTATGATTGATGAATAGCAACCACTCCATATTTCCAGAATCATGATTTTAGGTTGAAATTAAGGATTTTTTTTACTTAGTTAATAATAATAATAATAATGTACTAATCACCATAAAGTAAAAAAAAAAAATACTAAAAAAAATTTATTATGTAGATTAAGTTAAGTTTATTGTAAAATTTTGAGGTGATTTAGTACTGCATGAAACCCTAATTGCTAAAATTAAAATATTGTATATCCTGGTTATGTGCCTATAATATAACCACAGGAAATAATTTAAGAAATTAACATACAAAATATACCTTATTTTATGTGTATATTGATTCAAAGTATGAAAATAATAATTCCTAAATTACTTGAAAATACTTATTTCTTCTATTAGTAAAAATATTTATTTAAGAAATAATAGTAAATTAAAAAAAAAACAAATGACAAACACATTAATATTATTGTCACAGAACATATTATGAGTTATGTTCATTATCATTATTATGGTATAAAATAAAAACTATAAATTAATGACTCTGTGTCAAATAATATATAGTAATTCCTAAAAGTCTAGTATCACTATTAAGTGTTTCAATAAGAGTGTCACGCATCAATATTTTTAAATGCTATTTTTTCTATAGTAATTTATAAAAAATAAATCTTATTTAATGGCATTATTCTTTCATGTATAACTGTTGAAAACCCCATATTTAAATAAATTGATTTGCTGTGGAGATAATTAGGGTGTTGAGAACTTATAAGATAATGTTTATGTTAAGTGTTGGAATTGTCAATTGTTCAAATATATTTGTATAATAACACATTTTTTTATTAAATTTAAATTAAAATTTTTTTTATTTAAAATCATTGATACTATTTACCATTATCATCCATGCAGTTATTAAAAAAAAAAATTATAAAACCTAAGTTGAATTCAGGCCTTATGTCCCAGAAAAAAATTCTAATATATCATACTCTAAGTTAATCTATATTCAAAGAAGTTTTTTACTATGTTAAACATAAACTATTCTGTACTCATTTATAAAATTTGGTCAATACTTATTATTTTCTACCATTTGATTATCTACACTGTGGTCTTAGTATTTCAATAGCCATAACAATAAATATTCTATACTAAGTATATCTAATCCTCTATTTAATATTTAAACCAAAAATATTATTGCAAGTGGCATTCAAACATACAAAATTTGATCCTCCTTACCCATAATAATAATGTATAATATTATAATAATATGTTTTTTTTTATGAATAAAACACTAAAGCTTAGGAATAATCTAAAACTAAAATTGAGTACATTAATAATTAATTAAATTATATTACATTTTATTATAGTTTTTACTTATTAAGATAATATAGCTCAATACAATAAATATGTAAAATAAGTTCTAAAATGTATGAAATTTTTGTCTATCTTTTTTAACTGCTTATGTTCTTTTAATTCAATATTAAGTTCAAAATATTTGTTAATGACCATAAATATAATACAACATTATGTTGGTTTACCTAGTTGTTGTCTAGTACTCCAGTGGTATAGTTATGGTGGGGTTATGAGGATATATCCTCCCTAGAGCTTTTTTTATGTTATAATTTAATGTATCAACCTTATTATTTTTAAAACCCTACAATAAATCAAATATGACAGTTTGACAAAATTAATAGACATTCCTTTTAAAGACTTACTATAGCCAAACCATTCAATTTTGTGTGTACAAGTGTGTTTAAAGTGTTAAATAACCATTTAAAGAAGTCTTCATTAGTTAATAATAATTATCATTTATTTTTTATTATAGGGAACGATTCGATTAATACATATATTACATTGTGCAGAAGAAATAGCATCCAACAATGTATTATTCACTTATGACAAAATCAAAAAATGGTTTTCAATATGTGATTCTTTAAAACAAGTAAGTATCGATATTATTTTTTTAACATACAAATATAAATAATTTATGTGCAAAGTACTCAATGAATAAAAAGCCTTCCAAAATTTATTAAACTTTATACTACATTTAAATAATAAAATTTAAGTTAGTCATTATTGTGCTTATTTAAGTGAATGTTTCCACTATGAAATTTGTATTAAATGTTTTTTTTCAGTATCTAATTATTTAAAAAAAATCACTTCTATAATAGTTTTAATTAGTTTAAAACATCTTAACTAAAAGTCAAAAACTTAAATTTTATATTATATTTAAATGTAAACATTTTTGACCTTTTATTGATATGAGTATACACTGAAACCTCTAAATACCGGACTCTCGGTTATTGAAATGTTGTCTGCTATTCAGAGAGTTCAGTTTGTAGAAAGTTTGTGTTTGTTACCAAAAAAGTCCGCTATTTAGAGGTAGGTTAGGTTACACTATACTTCTTTACAAATAAAAAATCTTTTTCGACATTTAATCAGACCTTATACCAAAATCTATTGTTAACAAATTAATACTATATTGAAAATAATATAGCCATTAAATTAATCAACACAGTATAGTAGTCGTAAAAATGTTGGCTTATAAGTAAATCAACTATGTAAATGTAACAGAGTAGTGAGCACCTATATCCCAGATTAAAAAAAAAAAAAAAACGTGTCTACCAGTCTTAGGATTTCAGTAGAGTTTATGAAAGTAGCAAAAGGTTTTTCGTTTTTTTTTCTTCGTTTTCTGCCCTCTAAAAAATACGACATTTACTGCGACAAACGAAAGCGCGAGATTGGAATAGCAAAGTCTGTCTTGTAAATATTCATGAGACTGAATAGAAGATAAAATATATATATACATATAAAAACAAGAAAGAAAACCTGCCCTTTTCACAGGGTATATAATATATATTGAGTAAAATCCACCCCTAGCTGTTGCAACACAATAAAGCAGTTTGAAGATGTTGAAAGCGGATCTCGCCAATAACGATTCCAACGGCGTAGTCAGGTTTATATTATATCTTATACTTTCTTTTTTCTCCTTGGTTTCCCTTTTCTCTCTTTTTTTTTCCTTTACGAGCTTTACAGCTACAAAGTGATCCGAGAGGGATGTGTCACCCTCGCCAAAGTCGTCAAAGTTTTTATGACCGTCGACCCGCCCCTTGTATGGCGGTAGAGGCATAACTGTAATAGCTGCCATGCAGAGCCCCAATATTACGCTCCTTACGCGTTTTATGGGTTTATTTATTGCGTCCTCTAAAACTCTTATTAACAATGTCTCGCACACAAACGACTGCAGCAGGGTTGTTAAATCTTTTCTTTATTGGAACTTCTGCTCTTTTATATCCCTTTCCCTCTCGCATTAACTTTCACAATGAAAATTAATTGTAAGGACTCACGTTTAAGACCTAAACTTACATTGACCAGTGACACACTACGACTATCGCCAGCCAATTGACCAATTTATTATACTTTTAGGTTTTATGGTTCAAATGATATTTGAACCACATTATATTATAGTTTTAAGATACACGTCATTTTAAATTATAAAACCAGCTGGTTAAATAAATTAACGTGTTTTAAAATTATTTTAAGTAGTTCGGTATAGCGTGTTTTCAATCAATATTAAATAGTACATATTATCAACAATTATTTTCTTCAAGTATCCTATAAAAATTAATTAATTGTTGGAATAATTTCATGTAGCATTTAATATTATAATAATTAATAGATTAAGGTAATACTCACCGTTTGTAAATATTCAACTACATTACAAAACAACACAAATAGACAACTAAAACAATTATTATGTAAAAAAAAATCCAAAACTAATAAACTCTATTTATTACTCGTTGTTAGAAAGTAAAATATCCTTAAACTATATATTCCACAATAATAGCTGTTGTTTATGACATTTCTATTTTCTAAATAATATTAAAAAAAGGATAATTATCATTCAACAATATTTTATAATAAAAATAAATCACTGAATAAAAATAAATACCAAATGACACTTCAAAGTGTGAAAACGTCAGCACCTTAATGAAAACGTTTAGTAAGTCTAAGGCAGGATATAACACATAAACAAGTATATTCTGTTTGTGTTATTCTTTGAGAGTTAAATTTCAATGAAATAAAATGTACCCCTGCTTTAACCTCGGGGGATGAAAGAATCACAAGAATCCCGTCTCCTTTTCCCATTTAGTACAGTAATAGCTTTGGGAAGCGGAAGAGAGAAGCGAGCAAAAGCCCCGGCGTTGTGCGGGCGTGTCACTGTTGGCCGGTCGGACGAGAGGATGGAGGTCGGGGAAATTTATAACCGTAAAGCTTTGAGGTTAGGGGTCGTAAGGGAGCCCTTTTACCGAGCGTTTAACCGTATTCCATTATCGTCGTACGGTCTGCCGGTTTTATGACTATATTCGAGGGACGATAAAAGATTCCAGACGTATTAAATACGGTCGACAAAACGGAAACTAGAATGAACATGGACTCGAATCGTAGACGACGGTTTTATCGTCTTTACTGTGTTGTAGTAGAGGGGCTTGTAGGAATCGTAATTTCAAAGCAATTCTGGTACGTTATAACCGTTGAAAGCAAATAAACCGAACGTCGTCGTCGTCATAAGACATTTTTATTTTATTGTCATACCTCTCATATACCTCTACCTATTTATATTTTATTTTATTTTCGTGTTTTTCTTATAGACTAACGAAAAATCATTAAAGGACGTGAAACGAGACAAACAATACGTGATGGGTCAACTGTGGCTCCGATCGGAAGTGGACAATCTGGAATGCAAGATGAAATACTCTTCAAGAAAAAAGTCGTTACCCATGTGCATCATAATCGATACAGATGCATTGATTAATTATTCATTGATAATCAAAAAACTCGTTAATAGCACCAAATTTATTGTAATAGTGCCTGCAATCGGTATGTACTTGATTTGTTGATTGATATCATTGCTTGCAAATAAAACTGTCAACATATTTTATTTTTTTTCAGTAATATCGGCATTAGACGAGCAAAAAAAACTGAGCAAAGAAGTCAGACTGACTATACGTTGGTTAGAATTTCAGTTGCAAGAGGGAAACTGTAACTTAAAATCCCAAGGAATACATGAATCACTACCAATTAAACTAAATGGTCCACCAAAATTGAGCAAAGAAATTTGGCAAGCAATAATTATTTTAATTACTTCAAAGTTTCTATCAATATATTTATGGCGTTTTTTTTTTTTTTTTTTTTATGTGTACAGTAATTTCAAACATATTTTGGAATGTTGCAACTATTTTACAGAAGAATATGGTGAAAACACGGGGCTTGTTACTTTAATTACAGGGTCAGACGACCTAATGGAATCAGCGGAGCTCATGGAAATGGCTAAATCAGTCAGTAAGTAGTTTTTTTGTTTACAACTAATGTTTTTAAGTGTTAAATGGTCTATATTTTATGATGTTTATAACCTTATACTTTTATTTTTAGAAATCAATATTGAACACATTAAGACATTCCAATTCCAATTAAAAACAGTGAAAAACAAAGGATGAAATATGGTTTTAGTTTAAAATATTGATATTTTTATTGTTCACTTAATGGTGCATCAATGTATACAATGACGAGAATTTGGTTGTCAATCACATCGCGCTGTTTTGAACACGTGGACCAGATTTAATTTTCGAGAAAATTGAAGACCTCGATTAACTTATTTCTTACATCCGTTGCGAATATAATATATAAATCAAGGTTAAATCCAAAAACGAGAAAAATGTTTTTTGTATTATTATTATTATTATTATTATTATTACTATTGTGTTGTTTACTTGCATACAATATTATATAAAGAGGATCATCTCAAGGTATAAAATGTTGGATACCTGACTGACGGTAATTTAACAACTATTCGTCACAACGACAATATTCATCTATCCTCGTCGTACTTATGTGTAGTAGTAATCAAGTCAGTATCTATATAGTTATTTTATTTTATTAATTTTTTTTTTTTTGTAACTTAAATACATTTAAATGTTATCAATTATGTTGTTTAACTCTATGCAATGCCCCACAAATATTGTTTTATTCACATTTCTTTCTAAGGTTTTTGTTTTCATTTTATAGATCTTATTTTCAAACAAATAAATATAGTTATAATAATGCATGTAAAAACCCGGCTGGTTTGTCTTTTCATTATTTACCCACCTGAAATTCCCGTGTAAGAGGCAGTGATTATTATAACGTTGTATTTCTTTTTTGGGGGGTTGTAGCACAGCGACACTCATTGTTTATCCGGAGGAAAACTATTTTTGAAAAATGTTTACCGACCGGAAGTTAAGTACTTTTTGCGGTTGTGTACGATGTTACCAGCCATAGACGTAGTGTTTGTGTAGTGTGTATTATACCCGTCAGACTCGTAATCGCAGCTATGGTAACACTACACCGCGCACCGGTATCGTTCTGGTGAACACGCGCGCTCCGATTTGTGACACCACTGGAGATGAACGCGCGAAATTAATAGAACGAATAGCTTTTGTGCGGAGGAGCAAAACGAGTGGATTGGTAGAGGAGATGTGTGGAAGAGGAATGCACAATTGCGCCGTCTCAATAATGACGACGGCGCTGCTTGCGCGATAATTGAAGTGGTAGTGGTATTGTTTTTTTCACATCTACCCAGGCCATTATCGTTTTACAAAAGGCACGACAGTGGCTCGTACATGCAGTGGTAGTGTATATTATATAAAGTAATGTGGAATATATATGCGTAGGTATATAAATGTACGCGTGTGGCGTGTATATATATATATGAGTTGGGTGTATACGTGGGGAACGTCGCGTTGTGTAATAATAATAATTAGACGAGAGAGGGTGCAGCCGGTGTGCGTGTACACGCCGCCTCAGAGCGTTCATATACACGGGGTCGAGTCACCCCTTTTTTCTTAATTGTTTGCCGCGCCGAGTGTAAGCACATTGTATATATATATATATATGCTGTACAATACGGTTTTTTCCCCTCGAGCGCTATAGCTATCTGTTAATCCGTTATATTTATTATTCCCCGTCGTCGCGGTACTACAACTGCACGGCTATAGTTTAATACGCCATTAGCGTTCAATTTCGCGTGTGTGCAAACGAGGGTTTATGTACATACATATTATGTGCGTGTGTTTTTTTAATTTTGCACCCACCCGCCGGGCGGCCGCAAAGCGAATGGGGTGAGAAATGAACGGGGCTGCACACACGTCCGGCGCGGATAATCCGCGGGATTAATGTCAACAATATTATTCCGCGACGGCGGTCCGTGCAAAAAGACAGTCAAACTATACGACCGTATAATACACATATTATAACTACTGCTATCATTGTTATCTACGTCGCGCCCGCCGAGGGGTTGCTGCTGGGTATATTCAGTAATTACAGTGTGTATAAAGGGTAACTACCCTGCGTCGACGACGACGACGACGACGATAATAATTTATTTCAATACGGATTTGAAATCCATACACAAATTATTGTACGAACTAAGGATGATTTCGACTTTGATATTTAAGCGGTTGGTAAATACCACGATGATTTTACACCAAATAATTATTTTTTGAGAAACCAACATATTTTGTCCATAAAATGCTTTATAGCTTTGATACTCGAGCAAAAAAATTAAGAAACACTCGTTTTCAATTTATTAATGAAAAACTTTATAGATAACCGATTCAAAATTGTCGCGGTGTTTTTCCAATCAGAGTTTGTTATTCCGTGATAATAATCAGCTCGCACTGGACTTACGAGGCTAATCCATCATGAGTTTTTACGCTGTTGATCGTATTTAATAATATGCATAATATACTATGCTTGTGTAGGCATTTATACGGTCTTTCTGTAACCCGTCAGTTAAACCTGCTGCATTACGATATGCCGATATCTCATCGCCTTGTACACCCAATGACCATAATCTTGCGATTACAATGTTTTTGAAAAAAATGCTATTATTATGAAATACCGTAAATATGAACTTAAATACTCAATGTAAGGTACTTACCTATTTCGATACGTCAGTAAAAATAGAAGAAGAATAATCGTAAATCCAGTAAACTATCTTAATTTATATTTTAAGTAACATTTTTATCTTTAAATAAAAAATATTTTATAGTTTAAAATAAATGCTTGACACTTGCCCAAAAAAAATAATAATGAATCGTTGATTCGACTAAAGACGATAATAAATGTAATTACGATTAGCAGTTTACAATCACGGATTTAGATACATTTTGTCGAAATAACGTCCTTAGTAATTAAGTTAAAGTGTTAGACTATACCTAAAAACGCAACATCTTGAATATAATGTCTGATGAAATTTTTTTTAAATAAATGATTAATCATGAATTCATTACTTTACTATTGAAATATTGTCTTAAAAAATAAATATCAAACTGTCTTGTAAGTTACTGAATCATATAATGCAAGGTACGTTACATTATTTTATTATAGTGACATACTGTATCAGTAGTGTAGCTAAATAGCCTATCCAAGACGCCGTGTGATAATAGTTTTATTTGTATTAAAATATACACAAAATCATGCAGAATGTATATTCAAGTCGACCTAAAGCTTGAAAAATGACTAGATAATCAATAATTGCTTGAGAATGTCAGTACAGAAAAACCAATTTTGTGTCGTTAGATTCAATATTAGAGTAAATATACCTATGATCAAACTTGAAGTTAGAAATATTATCTATGTTTGTGACTTTTTTTGATATTTAATTTTTATGAAAATTATGGATACAGAACGAGTTGCGGCTTAAAGTGTCGATAATTTATACATACACTAAACGCAAATTGAATATTAAGCGAATACACATTTTTCCAAACAAATTAATAGTATGTATGTTATATTAATTAAAAATAAGGGACGAGTTCTCGTTGACAATGTACATCATCCTATAAATCGATCGGTTAAGGGAGTACTTAGTGATGAAATGGGGTATGAAGATAAGATAAAAGATCGAGGTCGGGAGCGCGGAATTTTAACATCAACTCGGCTAAGTATCTCGGGACAGCCGATTGATTCGTCAAGTATGAAATATATTCAATGTATAATCAATTTAAATCTATAGTGTCCCGCGATAAATAATCATACGAAACACAGTTGATTAATCGAGGCTATGATAATAACGATTAATAAGTTACCAATATAGCTTAATAAATAACAGCGTGTGGCAATACATACACACACACATATACACGGCCAACAAACCGAATGAAACGTATTAATAAATAGTAGTAATATAATTTACAATAATTCACATTTATCACATGCATGTGTTATACTTAAAATACGCGTCTAGCGTATGGATATTGTTTTTATTAATGATATTGATATCGTTTTTAACCTCCCGAACCGTGTGATCGGTATTTTCACGGTTTGGACGCTCGTGTCTATTTTTGACACTGTGTTTAATACGAAATTCGTTACGGTTTTATTGGCCAATACGAAATTATCGAGTATGTTACAACCAACATGGGACAGTATTAATGGCATTATCGACATTGGATTGTAAAAAAACCATAAATAATCTACACAAACGATTCAATTCTAAATTACCCAAACTCTCTCTGCAACATCTAAGTTATTTATTTTACAGAATCCAATCATAAATATGTATATGCGTAATTACTTATAATATTTAAGTTAATTAAACATTAAAGCATTAAGTCATTTCAAGATTTAAATTTAAATAAGCGAACCTACCTTTCACTTTTCCCCATCATTTCTGTGCAGTGCAATACGAAAAATGGCCAAAAAATAGGCCCCGGTACTCAGTCTATGGTAGATGATTTGGCGGTTTAATAAATGTATATAAATAAAGCTTATATCGTATCTGGAAAGGTACTTAACACATATTATAAAATAATATGTATACCAAATACATATCTCTTTCTCTATATATATAATACTTAATTGTCACACAAAATAAAAATGTTATTTTCAAATGTTGTTTGTTCTCACTTAATTTTCCAGCGATCACGGTCGACTCAAAAAAAATAGTTGAGATCCACACGATTGACATGCTCAAGCCCCAAAGCTTACGCAATAATAATATACAGTGTTCAAAAAGTTTTCAAGTGGCGCGTATACGCAACTAATACGAGTATTATAACGATATCAGCATATCCGAACATTTTAAACGCCTCGTGTACGATAATATAATAGTGAATAGGTGTAATATATGTTACTATACATTATGTGTATATGGTTCAGCAATAATGTTATTGCAGTGTATAATTACGGGGCCACGGCGAGGGAGATCGAGTGGCGGCGGAAGCGGCTGCTGTATAAGGGCCCTAAGGTTACCCGAGAGAGTAGATCCTCTCGGAAAACACTGTCTCTCTCTCTATATATATATATACATATATATATATATATACAACATATAATTATTGTATACAGCAGTGGCTGTGTTAATAATTCCCATCAGTGGTGGCTGTGGCAGGGTAGTGCCTGCGGGGTAGATGTTCGTATATATACAGTGGTACAGGTAGCATGTCGTATGCACATATTAAATATTATAATTGTCTTCTCGACGGCCACGCGTTAAATACGTTCGTGGTCTTGCCGGTTGGAAACGTTCGTCGTCGAGTGCTCCGTTAACGGCGATGGCGGTGAGCGGACGTACGCGGGAGAAAGCAAGGAACGAGAACAACGAAAGGGAGCACCGTTATAGTCGTCGTCGCCACCGCAGGTTTTATTTAACCGAGCTTTTTCGTTAAGTATCCGACGAGAGTCAGAGCGAGCCTCGCGGTCTTGTGTATATATTTTATAGTCAACGGACGAGATTGAGAGAGTAAGAGGAGGTGTGCAGGGAGAGTATGAGCGAGAGGTACGATCGTGAGGAGTGGGGAGGGGGTGGAAGGGAGCGCTTGTTGTGTTTTTGCACTCAGCGGCAAAACTCTTTTCATATTCCCCTTTTGCAGTATGTAGTAAATATATGTACGTTGAGGGCGAACGACGGAGAAGGTATGAATAAGAGCGTATATATTATATATATATGCACAAAGTTAGAGGACAGACACGGTGGTGGCATCCTCTCTCTCTCTATCTATATATATATATATATATTATAATATTATATATAATAACTGTGAATCTCTCTGGCGCGTTCTCTCCCTCGACCGACCTCCACAGCCAGCGGGAGTCGGTTCTCCTCGTCGGGCTCCGGCCTTATAACACAATTATTACCCTCGAGACTCGGCGGCGTTGGCATCCTATCGCCTTTGAAGAAACAGATGAAAGTTTTAATTTGCGTCGGAAATACTGCGAATCCCCCAAGGCCCGTCACGGTGTATGTATATATTTATGATACATTTGTATATATATAGGTAAGCTCCTGCAGGTACCCGCAACGCCGCCGTCGTCGGTACGGTGTAAATTATATATATATATATATATATATATATATATATGTATAGATATTATTCGGAGTCTGAGCTCAGCTGTCGGTCACCAGAAAAACTAATATAAAAGGCCCACTGCACAGTAGACCCGAATCGCGGATTCAAGTACCTTCGTCTATACATTGCACTCTATATTATAAACCGTAATAAATTTTATGCTCGCGCGTATAACGACCGAAATCGACTGTAACGTAATGGGATATACAATAAAAATTACAATGAAACTCCTCTCTCCCCTTTTCGCGTGTAATAAAATAGTGTAACGTACCTACGCGCGTGCAGTTATTTAGCGATATTTAAAAAATAAAAACGAAAAGGGTTACATTCGGGACGACGACGACGGCGACGACGAACGACGACCCACGACGCCACCACTGACGTCCCTCGCGCCTTTGCGGTGACGGCGATGGTCGACCGCATTTGCGGCCAACTCGAACGGAAAACGTATACACATGTTACGCGCACACCGCGTTAATGCGACTTTCGGTTTGGGTCAGTGCTCCCCTCGAGCGCGCGCGCATATATAATTTACGGTATTCGCGACTGCTCTCGTGCGAGCATAGTTTCCGGGACGATAATAATAATATAACACTGCTACACGGATATTATATGTACACACACATATTGTCAGAGATGGCAGCATGCTATATTA
Organism: Pentalonia nigronervosa; assembly: GCA_014851325.1. NCBI lineage: Eukaryota > Metazoa > Arthropoda > Insecta > Hemiptera > Aphididae > Pentalonia > Pentalonia nigronervosa. Next base: position 21,478 of record JACXSJ010000295.1, read on the forward strand.
GATATACACAGTTATGCCTGTTCGCTAATGTGTCTTACATATTTTTAACATAATAATTGTATGTACTAATTGTATCTATAGATATCTATAATGTCTTTCGTTTATGGATACTTTTTTCTTTGGTTTATCTTGTGACTTTTTATATTATATATATATATTGTGTGAATTCAACAACAAATATTAATAATTTATTCGAATAACTAGACACGTATTTTGCCGAAGTTACGATATGATTTCAATAGCTGATTAACGGAATCATAAAACCAGTTTTAAAGGGTCTGCACTTATAGCAGTGTGTAGCACAAATTATTTTTGAATTTTTAACGAAAATTAATAATGGTGTATGTGTATGAATGTATGATATTTATACTCAGTTTTGATATTATAGGTAATTGTTATTTTTATCTGGATTTCTGACAAAGTTAAATTAATATTATTATCATCACTCCGCACTCGTCTCTAGCCTATATAATGTTTCTTGTTAATTATATCATGGATACTTTTAGTTATCATTATCAGGCCTATGTTATTTACACTGATTTCTCTAAGACTTTTGATCATGTGTATTTTGTCAATATGAGTCAGTGACTTGCTTTATTACAAGAATTTGGATTCGGTGAACCCCTATTATTATCGTTTGATTCATATTTAAATGGAAGTAAACGGTGAGTTAAAATTAATGTTATCCAATCTAGTTACTTCCTTAATCCTTCTTATTTATTTCTAGATTTCGTTAAAGATTTTCCGGATGCCCGAAGTTGCTACAACACCTTACTTTTTCAGATGGTATCAAGCTTTTTTTTGTGAATCTCTGGCTGATTATTAGAATGATGCTAGATAATGAGCTCTATATAAAATTTTAATTCTATAATATTATGTCTCTTATGGGCAGGTAAATTAGATGTTTCTTTAAAGATCTCGAAATAATTCCATACTATATAAGAATAAGATAGTTAATCTTGGCTTCAAATAAAAAAAAAGGTCAATTTAGTGTCAACTGGTACAAGTCCAGTGGACATTTCTCAAAATGCATGCTGTGTGTGTGTGTGTGTGTGTGTGTGATTACACGCATAGGTTACACTTGCATTGGTAGCTATAATAAATTATATATATATATATATATATAATGCATACGGAGTTCACTTTGTACACTTGTTAGTTGTTCCTTGCGTTGGTAAATTGAATTAATCGCAAAAGGGATTCTTTAGTGGCGTGCAGCGTGCAGCGTGGGTCAACGGACGTGAAGATGAGACGTTGGCGGAGGGATATGGTTAAAGCAGGCGCCCCTCGATCTTTGATACGGGGCGACGGTTATTGCAAGTCTAAACAAGAAGCCATGTGTATATATATATTGAGGTGAAATTAAATCTATATATACAAGCGCTGAGAGAAACTTCGGAGGAGACTAATAGTACCACCGCCACCGGGTATATATTATTATTATTATTATTATATCTACGAGGGTCAGGGGGATAAGTTGATCAAAGACCTCGTGTCTAAAGCGAGATTTTAGCCGGATAACACTAATTGGGATCAAAGTACCCCGTCCGCAGTATATAATGCGCTCGTGGATGAGGCAGTGTTGAACCGCAATAGAGGACGACCGAAGGCTTTTATACCTTCTATACTATATGTGTATAATGTGTGTGTGTTTGTGTGTTGTGTACAAAAACCATATAATTATCACCGGGACACCTTACCTAACTGCGCACCACAGCTTTGAAGGTATTTATACATAACTTTACCTGTATAATAGTGTTTGGGAGTATTGCATGTATGACTTCTTTCTTGCTAGGGTACATAATGTACCGACTGTTTATTAAACTCACTAAAATTTAAAAATAAGGTGGATACGATATTGTGGATAGGAAGGGACTGCGTGAATGTCCCTCCTCCAATTTTGTTAAAACGATTTCGACGAAAATTTTAGGCTGCAAATTGTTTTATATATGTTGCCTAAAGTTGTGAATTAGTTGTAAAATATTGGTACAAATTTTATTTAGATATCATGGCATGGAGAGGCTGATACTTCACGCACGTCTGCAATGTTTATAAATTCGTTTCGTTTAACGTTTAAAAAACTAAAATTGAATTTTGCATACTTCACGGATTTTACAGTTATGTTTTTACTACTTTATGACACAATTTAACTCCCATAAACTAAAGTATATAAGATTTAAGTTGGTGTATTTTAATTGATAAATAATATCATTGTCATCAGTTTCGATTGTCTAAACGGTATAGCGTCGTCCAGCATGTATCAATTGCAGAGGATATATTAATAACCTATTTAGTATTTATATATATATAGTTTATAATAAGGATTATTAAGGACAATTATTGGCTTAGTTTGAATATAATATAGAGATTAGAGACCTACATTATCCACCACCACAGTCCATTTCATTATGTATACCTACGCGCCAAACAGAACAATGAAATTTCAATTATCAAATACGATTCGTAACTCATCACTGCTTTCAACCTCTAAGTTAATCAGTTATCAAACCGTATACGAATAACATATAGCTATATACAGCTGCTATATAAGCAATAAACCTACAACATACTGTAGTACCGTCCGTTATAGGTACCTATACTTATTATATAACCATAATATACGATAACATGTACACTATACACAATACAATACAATATATATACGAATAAATTGTTACTCGATTTACACTTATACACAAACACATGTAGTGTAAGTACCTATGTACCGTGTATAATACACATACTTACTATTATCATGTGATACTTGTGTTACAATATTTATTTCTCCTCGACTACAATAGTGTACATATTATTCCGATCTCAGTCCAATGCGGGTCTCGAGTGGAAGCAATCCCCATTGAGATCAGTTTGTATTAACATTTTTAACCAAATACTATTAAGTATAAAATATTTAAATTTTAATAAGATATATTATATTTAATGATTATACAATTATACTAATGAACGGGATGCTCAAGATTACAGTAAAATGTAATTTACTAGAGCTATTATCAATAATATTATTGTAAGTTTTACGTTATTCCTTATATAATGTAATATGATTAAAAAAATATTTCCGAAATATTTGCTCGGGTAAATTACGAATTAGAAACGTATTAGGAGGGAGGTGCGTCTCTTATTCTCTAATATCCTCCTTTATGGTTCAATAATAAATGTAAACAAATAAACAATACATTTCTGTATTATTTGCATGGTTTATTATTATTAGCGTGTATTATTATTCACCGTGTTTGTAATTGAATATTTGTATGGACGTAATTTGATAAATACAATATCAGTCGCACAAAAAGATCATCTATTCAATGAAAAAAATACACACTTTTCAATAAATTGTAAGGATAGTGATCCACGTTCCTCAGAAGGATAGATTGGATGCGAACGAGTACCGACATTAAGTATAGGATATAACTGACTTGTAAGCCAATTTATTTTATCAATTAATTTACCATTCGCATGGCGTGCAATTAACTGAACACAATATATAACGTTACATATACTCCGCCGCGTATAAGTTGCGATATCAGTATATTTATTCGAAACCAGATTTATTTACAAAAGGCGCCCCCGCTTGTTTCTCATTAACCGCGAACACGCACACGCGATGATAGTTATGTACACTGCACGCTGCCGGACTTGGTGAAACAAATGAGTCGGAAAACCGGTCGGATGAAAAAAAAAATGGAACCGGAGATATTTTTGACCGGGCCGTACTGCGGCGTATCCGGGGAACCGCACATGTATTCTTCGTGGATTTACATTATATAATAATAATTTAACATATAATATTATCCGTCCTTCTAAACAATATAAAATATATCGTATACGACAACACACGAGCGCGCGCGTAACCCGACCATCATTTGTCCGTTCTTTGCGTTTAAATAAACCGGTGAAACGTACAACAAAACGGTATATGAAAACAATATCGCCATATACAGCCATAGTGTCATACAGATATTATAATACAGAGAATATCATAATGTCCCACGCGATTGAGTGTGATTTCTACATACGTATAACAGAATGCTGTATAACTGCCGTACATAGGTGTATTATAATGTGCATTATATTATATGTACGGTGGCGGTGGCGGCGGTTGAGTCTTGAGTGTGTACCATTGCAGTGCACACCGTATTACATTATTATTGTTATTATTAAATTGTATTTCCTTGCGATTTATTCGTCGACAAACTGTGTGCACGCATGATAATATATAATATTATATACCTATGTATCGCGATATTGTATACGACAAAGGCAGTCGCTGTGTATCAAATGCGCCGAGCACGGTTATATTGACTACCCGTATTATGTATACATTCTTTTGCGACACGGAAAAATATTAAAATATAATAATTATAAAATGATTTATATTATGTCAAAATATATATGTATAATATAAACCTATATACTTCACTGGCAGAGCAAGGGGGAGAGAGCTAAAAGACACCAAAAAAGACACTCTAAAATATAAAATTAACACCCCAAAACTCATACTGAGAATTAAAACGTAATAAGTCGTGTTTCACCGATATTCCCCAGCAAATAACATAATATCTACCGTCTTACTATTAAATACTTGGCCAAATCAGGACTTAACTAATATAATTATAATACTTATATCCACATTAGTTTCTGATATTACAATATTATTATTGGCGCAGCGACATCAGATATTTATATTATCTGTCATCTATTCGTCTGTTAAACCTGTTAAATTTTCTTTTTTAATTTTTCTTTCTTGCGATTGTTCGTCGCAGTCTGTGCACGCCCCAATACAACAACAGGTGTATATATATATATATATGTATATACGTGTGTATTGTACATAATATAATATTATTATGTTGTACATTATGCACACAAATATGTATAGCGTGCGGTATAGTATTGGTATAGACGGTAGGTATATATGACTACAATATAAGTCGTATATGGATCAGGCGCGTGTGTTCGCGTGCACGGCAGTGGAGTGTAAACTCCCGGCGGACTACTGTACATTATACATAATATACATTGGTATTCGTATCGCGATTTCCTCGCACATACGCGTGCGAGGTGCCGCGGAGAGGAGCATAAGTTTTGCGCGTGTGTGTTCGTGCGCCGCGTGTGGAAGTAGAAAAGCGTCGGTTAATATACGAAATAAATCGCCGCAGAAACACGCATCTCGCGTGCGTAGTGCGTCGAATTTTATATTATTATTATTATTATTATTATTTTGTGTTACAATGCGCGCCCCTTACCGCGAAGTAATGTCTTGTGCAGAATATAATAAAATGCGCTTATACGCAATATAACAAATTGTTCGAAGAAAATGATTGTGCGTATCATAAAACCCGTTTTGCTGCAGTTCGAGCACTCGTCGCATATGATTTAATAATAGTAGTAATAATAATAACATAAATACAAGAGAAATTAATTTACGAGACCATAATTTAAAAAATATTAAATTAAATTGCAACGTTTCATAATATACAGTATATTTTAATATTATGTTCTATACGACCGTGTGCGATACTCGTTATTATTATACCTAGTAAATAACTATAAAATAATACTATGACGGAAAACAACTTCATACCCGCGAAGCTTAACCATTCCACGAACTATGAAAAACGCGTTTGAGGAGCCGTTTACAGCAACTCGCTGCGGGCCGCAAAAATAACGTATACAATTTCTATACGGCTCGGCGGTGAAAACGTGGAAAAATAATAATAATATATAATACTATAGACGCGAGACTTGTATAATACTACAGTGTGTAAAAGTGTGCGTGTTTTTGTGTGGTAAACCGTACATAGTATTATATACAACACACCCACAAATGTGTGTGCACAGTGCAGTGTAAATATGTAGTGTACATAGTATAATGTACAGACTGCTGCAGTACAGTGCACAGAATATATAGAGTGCCGCCGAGACCCGAGACAACGATTAAGTAGGTTAGGTACATATTATATTATAATATAAATATATTATGATACGCGCAGTCAGTTGTTACTTGGAAAAAATGATGAATAGTTGTTCTCTTTTTTAACTCGGCGCCATATCTACCCCTAAATCGTAAATACTAAACGTGACGATTACGTTTACCACAACAAAAGAAAATTTCGCATCGCTTGTAATAGGTTTATATTATAATAATTAAAAATGATATAATCTATATTAACGTATTATTATTGTAATTTATACAACTATTTTTTATATCATATACGATTCGTTTACCGTCAGTATAATTGTGTATGTACACAAAACCGAATAATCAAAATATGAAATTAATTTAGCCCTCTATTCCATCAAAAAAATAAAAACTCGCTGTACTTATAATATGAATATGGATACATCATATTAAGTTGTATATATAATTTATTAATAATTTTTCTTAAAATTTACTAATTATTAATTAAACCTAATTAACCTATAGTATATTATAATAAATATATGGAAGTATATTTAAGCCAGTTAATTCTAATTTTTAATTTTTAAGTTTTATTATTTAATTCATGTAAATAATAAACCTTACTAGAGTCAGGGTTTCAATTACTTCAAAGAAATTTATCAAGCTTCGTTTATACTACACCCGATCGTGTACCTTGGGCATGGACTACACACGATCTATAAAACTCGATTTTTCTGTGATATTTGCTTTATTCGCGCGTGTTGTTTATGTACTCGATTCACTAAATTTTTAATTTAAAATTATTTTATTTAATTCAAACACTGATTACATATACGGAATCCAAAATCTGTTTGATAAAATTAGTTTATCGATTCCGCCATAATCAATGTCATTGTTAAAACGATATGTAATAACTGTTATTAAAAAATAGTTGTGTGTATCGGAGCCCGGAGGTATACGTACACCTATAATAATATTATCGTATCGTATCGAAGTATGTTTAAATAAAACATAATGATATGGGAAGTACTTTATTTTATAACATAATACCTGAGCGAGTCCGAGGTAATTACATATATTAGGTATACCGTCGGTACCGGGTCCTGTGATGTAAACTAAAGTGATTTAAATCGATCAATAATTGAGTATAATAATTATTAAAAGCGGCAAACGATCCGCGGCTTGAAAATTATGTCGACATGATACTTTATCGAATCTGAGAGTTTAACAAATTATTGTTAATCGTCCTATGATGGTCGTTGACTGAAAATCAAAGAACAAAACAGTTTTTTTTAACCCAAACAATATATATTTTTTAACTCCGTTAAAATGTTTTTTTTTATTCTTAGAGTTTTACGCCTATATATATAATATGATCATGATAAGTACATTACTATAAAGGAATATGCCTGATGATAATTAATCGACGCAACACTTTCCTGTGTACGTATATCCTGACACTTTTCTACCATAATTTATTTTGTGGTAGAAATATGACGAGTGCGCTTAAAAAACCCACTTGTTATCGATTTCGTTATAAACTTAAATAATGCCGTAAACCAAAATTAACCAGAAATATTGTCGTTAAGTGTTATGGTTAAGCCTTAGCCAGATTCATAATTTTTCAAATGTTCAATAATTCAATGTCCATGACTCCATGTCAACATTGACTTACTAAGATTACACACTGATTTAACATAACAACAAAAATTCAATATACATATAGAATATGTAGGAACATATTATTTTAATAAGTATTTAAAAATGTAATTAAGCATAATACCATACTACGATAATGATTAAATTTCTAACTATTATTGTATTACATTTTGATTTCGATAATCCTTATTATAGTTAGATGATAGTATTATAATCCTACAGTTTTTTTCCATGCGGTTTAGAGATTAATTCCGCTGCTCATAGATTTTTTCATATACAGATATTATATATTTATATTATCTTATAATGTTTAAAAGATTATGAATTGTGATACAATGATAATAATATAATCCTCGACGTATACTGTTGAGTGTTGACATATAAAAGCCAATTGAGGTTTATTACAATAAATAAGTTTTTTTTTACCCCAGTTAGTTTAAAGTTGGAATCTCGAATCATTTTTTTTTTGTTGACTGTCAAAAAAATAAAATAAAATAAATAATAATAAAAGTTATAATTTATTCGTATACATTATATCCGACGCTCTCTTAACACCTTTTTCGGAGTGCTGTTGCAAAAGAGAGAGAGAAATACGGAGATGAGATTTACCACTATTCCGCGTGGCCGCCATAGTGCAGCGGGTCTCGCTGTCTCTGTCTGACAGCAACTTTGCCAACGACTTGTCGAAAATGCGTTGCCTTAATAACTAAACGGCAAATGTTTACGAACACCGCCGCCGAAGGCTTTTGAATAAATCATCGTTTAAGCTCGCCGTTGTCTGCAGATCTGCATATTATTGTGTATACATAATATTATGTATATATATATAATTTTGCTTTTTGTACACAGTGAATTCGTATATATTATATAATATATTGTACAAAAGCAATTTTAAAATTCGTATACGCCTTCGTGAGTGTTGTATGCACGCCGCGGGGTGGGGGAATCGTATCAACTGGAAATCGCTTTAAAAATCCAGTCGAAAATAACGCGGTATGAGAACAAAAAGATATATGAATATTGAATATAATATATCATGATATGAAAGACTTACTTTGAATTTTTTTATTTTGTTTAGTTAAATCCCAAAGACAACGTACGCCTAACCTATATATTATAATACACTGTTTACACAACGCGCACAATAATATATACAATATACAAATTACAAATTATAATATATAGAAACCGTTTTTTGCTGGTATAATATAATATATTATGAATAATAAAGAGTTCTCAGTGGTATTTAAAAAACATTTTTTTATGCACTCCGTTTGTGTGTGCATATTATTATTTTTATTTTTATTATGAACGCTTTTCATTTTTTTGTCTATCCACTCGGAAACCGCATGAAACGTGACGTTATACGATAAAATACGTAGGTAGGAAGTCATTTTTATTTTCAAAAAACTCAGCGTAATAATAATACCATCATAACATCTATATTATACTATGTTATCTATATTATGATAATATTTATCTTTGTTGTCGCCGTCGTCCAGATTTTCAAATGTTTTAGTGTTACACACATAACTATCATTCGATTATCTATCTGAGATATTGCATAATATAAAATAAATACCACGCCTTCAGCTCAGTGCAGTTATTATTAATACGTTAAAATAAAAATATTAAATCGAAATGAAAAAAACACTCGTTCGTTCGTCATCGCGCAACGCTCGTAACCAAGTACACTATATACACTGTAGGGTCTATTTTAGGGATTATTGTTAACAACACATCAACTTTCGATCTTCCATCCTATACACATTATACATCCATCATAGTAGGTCACTTACTCACATTTATATCACTTTAAATATCCACATTATCATTTTTTATAAAAGTACCTAAAATATGTTGAAGATTTCAAAATTAATATATTTATTAGCTATTTACATTTACATATTCAACATGTAAAGTTTTTACGATTTTCAAAAATTAAGGTTTACCTGTACTTAACACAGAGAATATTCAAAACTTTATTAAATAATTTTAAAAAACACAAAAGTGCTATTTTTTTTTTTTTTTGATTTTAAACCGTTGTGTAGTAAATCAAACATAGGCGGCCGTACTGCACTCATTAACTATACGACATCGCATACTTACATGCTATATTTAAATTTTTTTTTTTTTTGTTCTACAGGTATACACTATATCCGTATACTGTACTTGTACCCTACTGTACAATATTACTATTAACTTGTAGAATAATGAGTAGGTATTAGAAACATTTTAAAAAGAAAGATTGTTTTTAAACAGTAATTTAAATAAATGATTTTAATTTTGAAAATTATATTTTTTCTTCATTTTGAAATACACTATCAGCAAAGCAAAAACATATTTCTACAGCGCAAACAGCGATCAACAGCGTTACATTATACATTCATACCGTACGAGTGAAACACTACAATATTGTAACGCGTATATAGGTACGTTATACATTGTATAAATATTGGGGTGTGCTATATTTTATATTGTGGTACAGTATAATATAGTTATTTATTTTAAAACGTATATATTATAGTTAACCGTTTTCAATTCGTGATTGACAGAAACAGTTAACCGATTACTGTAAGACTGGCACGCTGCCCCCGTTTTACCTTTGCACGCGTACCTATATCCGCTGACACACATACAAACGTATATTATTTTGATGTATCGACGCCGCCAAACGATTCAAGACTCTGGTACAAAGGCGTGTTTATTGGTGGCATAGGGGACATTTGCCCTTGGCGGCAAAATTTTTAAGTTCTTAAGTGGCATTCGTATATAGGTGCTTTATAATATTTTTTAGTTTTTTCGTAATAAATTTATTCTTTCATCAGTGATTACAAATGTTATAAATATTCAAATATTTAAGAATTATATGAAATATATTTTTGATAATAATAGAAATTAAATATTTTAACACACGATTACATTAACTATTTCCAAATTTTGAGATAGCATTGAGAATTTTTTGTTAATTTTCATGTTCAAATGCATCAGGGGACATTCTTCTTCTATATTAAAGAGGGTGAACAATTAGTCAAGATCTTCATTGGAAAATGAAAAATTGTTAACATTATCTGTATTATGTACTGAACAAAAAAATGTATTGGGAAAACATCATTCATATATTTTCTAAAAAAAAAAATGTTAAAAATGTATTGGTTTTATATTTAATTTCATGAATTTATCATACTGAACATTAATGGAAATTAAATATATTAAACATTATATTGTATACAAATTCATCATAAACTTAAATATTTATTTACATTTATTGATATATGTAGGTAGATACTATAATACCTTCCAAAATCTACTCGTAAATTAATATATTATAACTATAAAAATAAATATTGTTTTTATAATTAGTAATTACACGATACACAATATATTTTAAAGTTTTTATTAAAATATCTACAATTATATATTTTAAACCAAGTTATGATGGATATTTCGGTTTTACAGTGATGTATTGATGTATGTTTTTTTTGTCTATGTGTGTGACTTCATTTTGGTAGTAAAATGTATGTCAAGTGTTATTCATACAATCTAAAGTCTTTTTTTTTTTTTTTTTTGGAGGGGGAGGGGTGGAGGGGTTAAAGCTTCGACGACTAAGGTCATTAGCCTGTGGAACTGTGGGAGAGGGTACTGTAGGGTTTTTAACACGTGTGTGCATGTGTGGCAATGTTTTTTTTTTTTTACAAAACCTAGATGGTCATCCATCTGGGAACTAGTAGTAACGGGCGTTGCTTATTCTTAGTCGCCGAACACGACTGGTAGCAACCAATGCGCCGCGCCGAGCCACAAATATTTAAAATCTATACTCTATCGATCAGGAATTGTTTCTATTTAGTACTATTTATACGTGATATTTTTCGAAATTATCAATATTATTTTCTACACAAAAAATCAATTTACATATTCAATATTGACAGCATTGTAGTTTCATAAAATACCAATTATATTATATATATATATATGATTGTTTTAATTATCAATTATACTGTATGTAATTGAATTACATAATATAAGTGGTTAAACACCCCGACCAGCACTAATATTTTATCCAAGGAACAAAGCAAAGCAACGAACTACCTGTAATAGTGTAATCACCACCAGTTAGTTGATATTTTTTTTTTTTATTGTAGGAGATTGTTGGGGGGATTTATGAAGTGGCAAAATATATGTGCCTCGGGCAGTATTACATCTTAACACGGCACTGCTCAAGTGTGTAAAAAGCGTTTTTGTACAACCATGATCGTTGTTTATTATTATTTTGTTTTTGATTGTTTGTGCATTTAAAATAAAAATAATAATAATAATAATAAAAACTTAACGTATTACACGCGCCGACCGCAATTTACTCGGGATATAAAATTTTAATGGGTACAGGGAGATTTATCAAGAATGCTTAATCTCATATGTCCATAAACAATAAATTTACTCAAATTGGTGTTTTTGTAAATTTTTAGTAAAGACCATAATAGTTTCTAATAAGTACATTTAGTACATATATTGTTGTAGTAATATAAACCCACGTTTTCTACAAATGAGAATAAATATTCTAAACATTATTAAGGAGATAAATTTTTAAAAATATTGATGGAGTAATATTAATTAAAACGCAAACAAGTATTTTCTGAATTAAACAAATTAAAATAATTTGAAAATTATAGTAATTAATATTAATATATCAAAATTGTATAATTTATAAATATTTCCCTGGCATAATAAGTAGGTACTAAACAATTAGACTATAAATATTACATAATATTCCGTATGATCCAAAATTCAGCGGGTAGATCAGCCGCTAGAATTAAATGTTTCTAATTTCAACATTTTTTAAATCTGCTGGAGAAAAGATAACTAAGCTGATTGTTTTATCAAGAATCCGTCATTTTCCGGCTGGGCAATCAAAATGCTAAATGAATTAGATAAAAACTACGCACCAAATACATCATCAAATTATATCATTAACACAACTACACAAGGTATTTCACATTTTCGAGGTTGTCAAATGTCAAGTACTCTAATTTGATATTAATCATTAATAACGGCTGGTGTTCTTAAGCTTCCATCAATTCGCTGGATAAGCCTCTGGATCAGGAAATTAATTTAGGAACATACGGATATATATTATAATATAATAATGATTTCTAAAAAACTATTTGGTTAACAATTTATAGCAAAAAAGGGAAATTTTCGTTTGAATAAGAGACATAAGATACTTTTCAAATGACTTACAAAATATAAATATTTGAAAAAATGGTTTTTAAGTGTATCTATGCTTAAAAATTACAAACATCTGAATTTGAATAAACGCATTATTAAAAGATAAAGGGGTTTAGTGAGCATACAATGAAACACTTTATATAATATGTATTTGTATAAGTGTGCTCGCGTGCAATTGTTTTTGATACATTTTTTTTTTTGCGTTTTTAACCTTATTAACTACACATTACACATAAACCTATATATTAATATACGTAATACGCATAATATATAGGAAAGGCGAGCAAACGAAATATAAAAACATGTATGGCTATAATAATATTATATAAATACATAATAATAATATATTTATGTAACTTTAGCAATAAGCCAATATAGTCGTCTAATAAGTAAATTGTTTTAGATAATATAAGCTTAAATGCTGTGTACGCGTGTTTCATTATTCCCGGACAGAAATTCATAATTATCACGAAACAAAGTTGATTCGAAAAGATAATTATGTATTTATATGTACCTATCCACCGAGTTTTTATATATATTATATATATATACGCCATATAAACCGACCTACCGCCGTCGCAGCTGCCGTTGTTGCCGCAGGTTATTCGACTAATATTCCACCGACTAATGACATATATTTTATGTGTGTGTGTGTGTGTGTGTGTGTGTGTGGTTTCTACCAATCTGTATCGTAGTTTTTCGTTTATTATACCTGTATAACAATCTTGTTTTTTTATACTCTCCTCAAAATTGTATCCCATTACAATAATATACGCGCGTTTTATTAATGTCAAAAATTCCACAGCGGCCCCTACGTATTTAATTATTATTAACTCGACTACAGTTTTATATATACCTGCGCAATATTATAATGATATTATATCCTACATATTATTATAGAGGCTTTAAGCTATATTATATTATTATTATACACACTCGAGTATATCTGGTTTTGATGTAAAAAAACATGTGTTACCGTTAAGTTATCGTTTTACCGAACAAGTGTACCTATACAACGATTTACACGTATGTATATATTATATATTATATATATGATAACGATATTCTATAATAGGTGTACACAAAAACCGAGAGGCGTTGGGCCTGTAATATAAAATTAAATAACATACTAAACCTATATGGCTTTAATACCTACTGCAAGAATTTTAAATTAATATAATATACAATATACCAAATATGTTTTATATTATATAGTAGGTATTACTATAGGTATTACTTTTATAATATAATTATATTATTATTTCGCAGACGGCTGGTAAACGAACATTTTTGTCGTAATTAAAAAGGCGTCACTATAAAACATAAAAAAAAAAAGAATGTAATCAATTATTTTGAAAGAGTTCCTCCTTGTCCATTGTGGCGTTATTATAGTGCTATTATGTAGGTATATCGTATATATAGGTAGGTATATAGTGAATTTTAATTGGTGGCGTTTTAAATAATTTTCTTTAATTCTTCTATATGATTATGTTTTCTTACTAATTATATTCTATATACATGTTACTATTATTATTTTTTTATAACGGGTACAATTAAACGGGTATTTTGTCGAGTACCAGATATATAGATCAGTACCATAACTGTTTACTATATAATATAGTATATTATAATTATGTGTATTTTATATTCTGAGCAATTGGTCTTACAATGTTTTATTTTTTTCTGTAAACACATTTTCAGTTTGAAGGAGTGTTTAAAAAGTTTCGAGTAGAGCAATCTATAAAGATCAGAAATCCAGTCTAGACGGTACTTCTATAAAGTCATTTTTCGATTTTCTCATTAGTTTCTGAGTAGTTCTCTATATGCGTAAAGAACAACTACCGACAGCCGTTGTACATGTTTGAAGAGTTACTGCAGGCACGTGCGGTTTTCATAGAGCATGGTTGTTTTCAAATTTAATATCACAACACAATTAATTCTGTCCTGGACCAAGTTGAGCGATGTGAGACGATTGCAATGTATCTATCAATGAGGTGTGCTATGTTGCTTATATGTATAATGACATGATATGCTCTTCATTTTTTATTATTTTAGTATCCATTGGTTTATATGTTTAATATTTATATTATATAATACATACAATGTGTTCTTATATGTTTGTTCTCGTGCATATAACAGCCACGCCCACTCACTTTGTAGTTTGCATACTATTCTACCCGCTTAAACTTTAACTCTTGTTTAAATACTTAATAGAAATTGGTAAATATTCTTCTTTTAAAATAAATGCATAAAATAGCTCTATAAAACGTCTTTAAAAGAAAAAAAGGAAATAACAATTTTTTTTAATTTTGACAAAAGATAACATAAAAATAATATGAATTATAATAATAATGTCGATCTCTATTATAGAATTAACCTAACCACATTTAAAAATATTATTTAGAAAAAAATTGGTAAGATAAATTTGCATTTTGTAATATATACATATTATATAATATGTATCAATATATGGATCACTAACAATTACTTTATTTTTCTTTTAAATTTTTAGCATATTATATAAAAAGTTAACTGTTAACTATTTTTTTAACAAAATGTTAGTTTAATAAATTTATTATTATTTAAACGATATTCAAAACACAGTTCAATTTAGGTAGGTAATTCCTGTATTTTAATTACATTTTTATTACAAACTGAACAGTCGTATTATATTTATTCAAAGCATTATACTGAATATATACTACATACATAAATAATAAATACATATATATATATATATAATTTGATATTCTCTGAATATCTCAATTATACTGTGCGGAATGTGGTGTTTTCAAATAGAGAAAAATATTTACTGTTTTTAACTGTTTCCTGTGCATTAAATATTTAAAATGTCGTCTCACAGTCGCCACACAAATGGTTTGATTACACGCAAAAGAAAATAATGTTTCTACGGATCGTGTTAAACTCGTTTTCCAACTTTAGAAAAATTAGGACAGCCAAATACTTAAATGTAATGGGCAAATTTTAAATTCTAAGTATTTTTTTTTTTCGTCACTAGTGTTATTTTATATCAATAATAATGAATACAACGCCATGGACCAAGCAAATTATTAAGACACAAAACTTTAAATGTTTTTCCACCATTTTTTATTCATCCAACGTGGGTATTCTTAATACTTCAACTGATATTTTTGGCCTTAACTACTAGCTAGGTATTTTAACAAGTGTCTTAACTCTTAAGTGCGGCCAACCTATATCCCGGACCGATCTCTTATCTCTATAGGCAGACCACTGTTCAACCAAATATAATCAAAATTTATTTCATTTTTTAACTCCAATATTTTCCATCGCCGTGCTAAACATTTTTTTTTATATTAAGAATTCTTTTCTTAAACAATTAAGATCAACTGTTAAAATTTCATTTTTATTGGTAAGATTTTAAATAAGGAAATCGTAATGGATTCTGAAAACTAACTGTTATGAATAACTACACATCATATTATTATAATAATATACAATATATATTTCTTTTTTGTTACCACAGTATATTTTTTCAACGTTATATTCGTTGACAAAAATAATATTTTATTATTTTAAAACACAAAATAAAAATAGGTAGGACTGAATATAAATTTCATCATTTACTAATAATAATATTACACGAAATACGAGTACTTACATATTAAATAGTTCGATTTTTAATGGTATAAAATATTTGTATCGAATTGTCTACCATAACGTTTTAAAGTTTATTTACATTGTACAATATCTAATACTTCCCATGAATGTATTAATTTATATTATGTAGCAGTGGCGTATTTAGGATTTCTTTAAGGGAAGATATGACTAAAAAATGTTTTTCCCTCCATCGCTTTAAATATACATGTAGGTAATAGATCGACGTATAATATCTACATAATATATAAGTCTGTACATAAACCTTTAATTAATATTATTAATAACTATTAATATTCGTGAATTTACATTCATAAAACAAATTCTAGTTGTTTATGAGTTTTTTAGTAATCTTGTCAATTATTTCTTCGACATCTAATTTTATATTGTTATGGATTGATAGCATCGCAAGCAAACATTCAACCTGCTCTAAAATTAAAACATTTTATTGTTTATTTATTTTTATTATCTACTTATAATTGATAAAGTGATGAATGGAAAAAACACAACTATAACCATAATATACACATATTATGTTGAAAAGAAAGATCAAGGGGGAGATATATCTCCTTAATCTCCCTCCTAAATACGCTACTGTTATGTAGATCACACGGTTTGTTAAATAAAGAGCTATTAATACACGTGTATATTATATTGTACAAAAATAAATATAAAATAATACATAACTCATCGGACGCATGTACTGTTTTAATCAGAGATAGCTTAATGACGTATTAACTTTGTGAACAGCTATTAATTTATATGTACCAATACGAATAATGAACGACAAGCATTTGATTACCTACACGACTATATATAGATTTTATTTTAAAGTATCTATGAAAAAAACATTATAAGAGTATTGGTTACAAAGAAATATATACCTTTGGGCAAACATGTTATTTTGCCATTCTGTATAGTATACGATTTTTATATTATATTTAAATATCGGAATATTTGTAACTTATCATATAAAATATGTAAGTGTTGTTATTGTTGATATTGCTTTATTTGGTATAATATTTGAGTCTTTGGTTACGTCATGTTTAACTTTGTAAGTCATTCCAAAATCGATTGATACTTATAAAAACTTATATTTACACATTACAGACAAACACTGTAAATGGTATAGATGATATATAATAAATAATAATGTATTATATATGTATTGGCACTCAGGACGGATGACAGTAGATTACAATTGTATTAATATGCAAATATAGTGACACATTCAGTGAAAATGATTTTGTAACGTATTAAAATTGTACTGATATCTTAACGTGTTAGCACTATTGATATCTCATGACGTGGGTTTATTATATTAACATATTCCGATGGAAATGGTAGGCAGGATAATATTATTATATCGATATTGGCGTATTGCGTTTTATGAGAAGAGATTTGCGAGTATACACTTTATCAAAATAATAATATAAAAATAACATAGATCTCATTGAATACTTAGGTAGACAGTTCTCATTTTAGTGAGTAATTGATAGTAGAGATATTAATTGATATTGATATGATTAATCGACTATAATATATAGCCTCACACATTAGGGTCACACATTTGAAAAGCCTCATTTTGTAAAAGTATGGACATGATGAGACATCATCACATTACTTACAGTTAGAGGTAAAATAACTAAAGTATATATGTTTATATAATATAACTATCATATTACGACGAACATAAATTATTGGTGAATTTTCCTATAAAAATAAGTATATATGTAGGTAAATGAAAACATTAAAAGGTTATAAGTGCTGTTGCTTTCATTTGAATTTATTATTACTCTTATAGCTTCTAAATGGCTTACAATTATGATTGTTTTTTCTGTGCTCTGGCATCACATTCTTAAACTGTTCCATACCAACGCGGTTTGTGCCTTGTGGTAAGACCATTTACATGGTAATCCTGCCTACAGATATAAAATCATTATGTACCAAAGAAAAGCGCAATCCTAATTTTGTAATACGTTCTTCGAATTTCTATTTTTACTTTTAACTTTTTGCCACAACAATATAACGAAGGGCACATGTCCATAAATATGCAGCAATCGAGGTATTTTTTTGATTTTAGTTAGTTGGCGAGTAGTTTTTATTTCCAATAAAATATCACAGGAGGAGTGAAGCCTTATATTTATGTGCCTGGCCCCAAAAAACTTTAAGCGACTGCAGAGATCGGTTGCAACCGTAATAAACAACTCCGACACCATTGACCGCCCGTCTACTAAATAACAATTACTTGCGTGTGATTTCTGTTCGACTATTCATACATGTAACTCTTATAATAAATAACAATACGATCGCCGTGGTGATTGCGTCATAAATAAAAAAATATATAATACATATAATATTCGACGATATAGCTCGACTTCGCCGACAATCACGACTGGGGTGGAGAGGGGTTGAATAATGTTGACAACGAAGAAAAAGACCAGGGGTGATAAAAAAAATAACGTCATCCACCCCGGAAATTACCAAAAATACGCCTCTATACGACGTGGTTGCGCATTTGTGTAGGAGGGGGGAATGGAAAATCACGTCCAACAAGCAGAAGGGACGTGCGCGTTGCGGAACATACGTAATAATATTATGAACGATATACGAGACAGACCTACTGCATTACAATAATAATAAACCGGAAATCAGTAATACAATAATAAAGTCGTTGGTTTTTTTTGTTTTCGCGGGCCAGTAATCTAAGCGTATAGACGTATAGTAATGATGATATCGTAGCCCGTAGATACCATAACGAATAAATTATTTTTACGTATTCTGAAAAACACGGAAACGCCGTCGACGATGTAATACCAAACGAACGAATAGTGTGCAATAGGAATACGCGCGTCAGGCACACGTGTAGGCATTAAAATAATAACGACTAAAACGTATAATATATAATAAAACGACGGCGAGGTGTATCTAAATCGATTTTTTTCTCTCTAAAACGAATTGGAAAGCTATTACTCTTATAGGCGTATGTATAATTTATAACACTATATTATAATAATACGACGCACACATATGGGTACGCGTCCGACACGACGTAGTTCATTACCCGCGGCGAACCATTTCGTAAATACCTTGTAATATCAATAAATAATAACAATAATAATAGGATCGCGCACACGGCACACCGCATATTGCAAACCCAACTGGCGGTGCAGAGTGCATTTACAATAATCTATTAAACGGAACGGCGGTTCGCGGAAAACGTATTATTCATCCGTTTCGCACGCCGCCGTCGCCACCGTGCACGCAAAGCAACAGCCACTTTTCAAACGGAAATGATTTATACATATAATAATAATAATACATTAATATACACGTACACAATATTTATACGATACATGTATATAGCTGTTGCGGTTTGCGCACTCACAAGTACACGCGCACACAGAAATTATTTTACGCTCGTTTTGTGCGCGTGCGCTCGTGACATATGTACGCGATGTGGCGATATGTGCGCGTATAAATCATATAAGCAGTGTGCACTGTACACACGGGAAAGAGGGAAAATAAATTTGCATACTCGGAGAAAAACACTGAGATGTACCGCGTGCGAAGACGTGTATAGGCGGTAGTGTATAATATAATATATTGTACAGAATCCAACAGACGGCCGAGAGCGTATGATATTATATAATGTGCACCGCAATAGCTAGTAATAAGTATATTCCCATTATGCAGTAGAGGTATCTCTATATACAAGGCGATTCTTTGTGCGAACACACATTTTCTCAACAATTATTAACGATTTTGAATGTATTCATTTTCACATATACATTTAAAAGTCATTGTTTAAAACATTATATTTTTTAAGTTATTTATACCTTTTTGGAATGATGCCTACCATTGGAATGTTTTAATATTCATTCCCAAGTAGAATATTTTTCTGAGAATTTAAATACATAAAAACAATATTTGAACGAGTAGTTAATAAGATATAAGAGTTTAAAGTTTAAATGAGGTCCCCGCAAAATGTTGGACCACTGTATTCACTCATTTGAGCTTTAAACTTCAGAGTTTAAAAACTTATGAGTTATAACTATAATTAGCTAATATCATTCAAAATTGGTTTTTAATTTATAGAAATTCTCAGGAAAATATTCTGTTTCAAATTATGAAATTAAAAATGTGTTTTCATCTAAAACAGTAAAAAACAAAAGTGATTTTCAAAAATTAATTTTGTAATGAGTTCAAATTATCTAAAAAAAAAAAATATTCCAATAAACGTTTAAACTTTTCAAGAAAATTAATGTTTAACTTAAAAAAGAATCACTCTATATACAGGCAGTAGCCGTGTGTATTATATATATTGAGTAAGTATATATTAAAATATGTATGTGCGAGCGATGGCGAAATGCTGAGATTGGACCACGACGCGGTTTTCGGTCGGTATACGCACGACATCCCGAAAGTGGTGACCCGTAACGGTATCGTGGGTTATATGAAAAAATGCAAAATTACGCGTCGAAAGCACCTCTTTGAATACAACGATAAAAAAATCTACTTCCACCCCCTAATACTATGATATTATATATTATACGTTATCCGCGAATAAAATTGAGCACTAAGACTAATGCAATAAAACTTAAAACCCGCCATCGTGGATATGATTTCGTCGTACACTTATACTTATGCATACAATATATAATACGTTATTATATTATGCAGCACCGCGAGTATCGTATGCAAGTATAAGTAGTGCATTGCGCAAGACACTCACCGCCTATAATGGGCCTCAGAGGTATAGCACCTGTTGTAAGCCTCGATAATTGATATTATCATACACGTTTCCAACGGAATATAATATCAAATATACTAATAATATAATATATCATAAATCTAATAATAATTATAACGTTATTTGAGAAACGCGTTCTTCAAATCTAGTAATTTCCAATCCGACGACTCGCGTCATTTGTTTCCCGAAGATTTTATAAATTGCACTGTTTGCATATCATATCACTCGCTGATAAAATGGTTTTGATAACACATACGTCATTCAGAGGCTGCATCCGAGTTGGGCCTTGAAATTAAAATTCCCACTACCCGGATTTCCATTACTTTGTCTCGGATTATTTTAGATACTTAGTACCTACTACACAAGTTGAATCCTAAATTTTTTTCGGCAAGTGTATATTATAACAATACACTAACATTTTTGTTTCCATTTTAACAATTTCGAATTTTCCAAGATTTATTTTTGATCAATTCAGTCTATATGCATTGTATAGATATTGTCTAAATATATACTATCGTTTTATTAGTAATAATTACTATATAATATCCCCAGCTATCACTATACATTAAAATATAGTATTTTGTGTGTAAAAAAATGCCCGGTGCCGATTTTTCAAATTTTCCACAATTCTTTAAAATTTGAAAATTATATTTTATATTTTAGTTGCCACCTTAATCATAATGGTTTTTCACTAATCTATATTGCCCAATGCCCTGATACCGCTTTACAGAGGTGTACACTGTATTATATTAATGAAATGCATACTTCACAGGAAAAACTATCAGGCTTTGTAGAATTTTCATATTTTGATTTGGTAATTAAACTATTTTTTTACAGACCACATTGAGCGCTGATTTTTTATTTTAAATAATGATAAAAATAATTTGTAAAAAAAAGGAGAAAGTAGGTGTTGAATGTATCTCGTCATTAAGTAAATCACTTAATAATATTAAACGTATAAATTATAAACTGCAAAAATAAAGAACAGAGACCTTTTATTGGCTATATTAAAGACACGACGCAATGCACAAGTATATTACACTATTAATTATATTTATGTATTTATTCATGTAATTTCTGTCGATAAACAAATAAAACTTTCACATCACATAGAAACGCACTTCAATTTCTGATAAAAATATGGTAATCCTGTGTTATAAATTTTAATATCAAAATATTCGTCGCTCTCTGAATCGTATATGGTAAATGGTTTGTTATCATCATTTTCGAATATAATTATTACGCAAGACTTTTTTTAAATAACGTTATAGTTTATAACGATATTTTCACGTACACAAACATATAACTGCAGACATTTAGACGCGGAGTTAACCCGCGGTACTACTCGTCTTTCAGCATTTTCGAATAACTATATACATACTATAATATGGGCAGGTGCACAGGCGAAAGAGGATTTTGGACGTCATTCGACAAGACTGATGTGTTTTGTTTGCTTGACAAATGCGGTATTGTCGCAGTGGATCGTTTGTTTGTATATATTATGCATTATGCATCACAATAATAATAATAATAATAATAAATATGACGCGACAAGATCAAATACGCGGGTGAGCGTGTAAACATAACGGCGAAAAATACGTGTGATTTTTTTTTTCATTTTAGTACAATAAAGTAGTATACATTCACGTCAACACAATGACGTATCGTACTTACGGAAGCGAATAGCATTTTCTTTCTTCCCATCAAATCTATTTAAGTATATTATTTTGAACTGACAGCTGCGGCTATAAAATATAGTGTTTATAATAATAATAATAATTATGATCGATAAAGTATAAGCGTATACTGAAGAGTTTTATTTTTTATTATTATTATGTATTTGACATTATATTTGATAGACGATTATATTCGCATAATCTTTGTCGAGAGTGAAAACATAATATTATTTGACTTTTATCAATCTTGGTGCGTATTACTATTTCAACAGTTAAAAATTATGTTGTACACACTTCTACTTGCCGCTGTACAATACAGTAAATAAGATTACATTACTCATGCCTTTTTCAGATGCACACGAATAACAACAATATAATAAATATTTACATTCGTAAACGTAGCTACACTTTGATAATATAAAATGCCATCAGTTCAGATAAATTAAATTGATACCAATTGGTAATCAATTAATTAGCATTTGTTATAGAATAAACGTATTATACTTTTAAGTTTTTGTGAATTTTATTGTTAACTAGTTTACAGCTCAAAAATTAATTATTTTCATTATGCATGGCGTCATGGCAACACGAAGTAAATGTATATTCCTGAATCATAAAATAGGATATATTATTAAAAATAATATAATATTACTACCTATAATAAAACTAATACTACCTAGTATTTACTATTAAGGAAGGTATATTATTATTTTCATTCAATTATTTGTTTAACACGTATGAAAGTATGAAAGTACGTTTAAGTGTTTAACCGTGTATACAATATTATAGACGTATCACTTATGGTATTAGTATGTCTTTATACAAATATCATCGATGATATGTGTACCTAACCTACCTATGATGTTAATATATTTCACCGCAGAAAACCCAACTAGAATAAAATTATGCATGGTTTATTATTTATTAATAATCAATTTGATTCGTTTGAATAATCCCATATAAATAATAAATATGTTAATCGAAACGTGATCGTTCACATAAAATATTATAATAAACATACGTATATAATAAAAGACAATTTAAATTTCAAATTATTCATGAAATCATGATAGAAAAAAATATTATCATAACACTTAAGACGCGTTACTGTCCGCTGTATAAGTATTTACAAAAAACAATTCGTTAAAAATGTATAATATTTAATGTTGAAGAAAAATGTTTGCGGTCGATAATACAAATATAAATTAAAATAAAATAGGTATAAAATAATTTTTTTTTTTGTTTATTCCAAGGCCCGTGCTGTCAAATTGATTTCGTGGAATTGTAATTCAAAAGCATTTTTTGTATCGTCGACTGAATATTATACATTTTGAAGACGTAAATAAGTTGTCTGAATTTTCAGTCACACACCTGCATACCCGAACTACAAAATGTGATTTAAAATTAAGACGGGTTTCCAGTACATTGTTACACAGTATATTGTATCATATCGTATCCTACATACGCATTTAAAATAAAGGTAACAAAATGTTGGTAATATACTAATATGATACCAACAAGTTATAGGATATATAAGATATGAGTACATGGTATGACAACACAGATAGTGGAAATCCGTCTTTATTTACTTTTTCCGTTTTATGATTATTTAAATGTGTAACACTCGTATTATGGAAAATCAATAATTATATTTCATTCTATTCTATTCTATATTTTAATCTGTCATATTATGCGGATTGCGTATATAAAGTCAATCAGTAGTAAACTGTTTGTATTTATTATGTTTAATTGTAATCTATAATATAAGATCTAGTATACTGAAGAATTATATTT
Organism: Pentalonia nigronervosa; assembly: GCA_014851325.1. Classification (NCBI taxonomy): domain Eukaryota; kingdom Metazoa; phylum Arthropoda; class Insecta; order Hemiptera; family Aphididae; genus Pentalonia; species Pentalonia nigronervosa. Next base: position 46,142 of record JACXSJ010000295.1, read on the forward strand.
AATTACCTCTATAGTGTTATGCTTAAAATTAACGACTAAAACTTAAATTGCATAACGCACAGCATTAAAGACGTACAATGCATTAGTGGTTAGGGCATACCTATATGCCTGCACTCTAGAACGTAGCATATGAGGCCTTCAGACAGTTAATTTATTGAGTCACCTAAGTTAACTAGTTTTTACTATTTTTAATTTTTGTAGTAACTCCAAAACGCTTTAGTATTTTATTCATTTAATTGTATACAATGTTTTGAACCTGCTGTGCAGCAATATTTTTTCTCATTGCAGCTTAGATCATAGGGGTAATTAGGTGGAGGATTGAAAGAAGAGGCGAGGAGCTAAGCCGTCCAAATATTTTTTTGACTCCCACTTTTATGTATTGGATAATAAAGTCGCAAAAGTTGTTTTCTTCAATAATAAGACGAACAATTGGCTAAATATGTTTCATAACTTTCTCACATTTGGCTTTTCTCAATATTGTAAATTTATTCAAGAATACTTTTATATCTGAAATATATGTATTATATATAGTTTAAAATACAAACAATTTATTGAAATAAAATTCAAATGTATTAATTAAAATAGACTTATTATATAAATATTATTGTAAATTTATATTTATCATAAACTACTTAGAAATACATTAAGCGACACGAGAGTGTAGGGGAAATTTCATTAAAAAATAAATGTGAGGACTACAGTCTACCCCCTCCCCTCTCAAAAGACTTGGTCATAATTGCGCCTATATAGTCCGGAAATTATTACTAACAGCACCTTGTACAATTAATACTTGTTTATTTGATTTTAATACTATTTGTAGTTATATGTAATTTTGGTCAGATTCAAAGTCATCGAAAATGACATGTGCAAAATCAAAAACTACAAAGATACAATAGTGTACTAAAATTTTCTTTAAATCTTCCAATTGAATAAATAGAACAACAATTTTTTTGATATCTTACGCATGTTCACAAGTTTACTACACATCAATAATGTGGTATAAGATCTCAGGAAATTCATACAGCAGGCGTATAGGTATTTAAAACAATTTGTTTATAACGTAGTTTACATGTTTTTGACAAAAATTCAAAATGAAATTAAAAGCGCGCCATGTTTATTATATATAATTATATAAACCATTAATTACAAACAATAATATAATACAATAAATAGTATAAATATATCACAATTATTGGAGACATGAATAAAAATATATTAGGGCATAACCATGGTGAAACTTCATACTTAGATATTTTATCAGAATATGGCCTTAATAAAATAAATAAGTCCTATATAAATGTATACACGAGAACTCCAGCTAATACATCACACTCGTGTTTAAAATGAATAAGAAAGAAATAGTCCTAACAATAATATAAATGTAGGATTTATACAAATAGATATTACAGACCATCACTCGACTGCCTAACAGTATAAATGTAAAGATAAATACTAGCAATAAAGTTTTAAAAATAATCAACTAAAATAAATTGAATGGTATAGTTGTTGAAAATAAGTGGTATCTATAGTGAAAATAATGTAAATGTAAGTGTTGATTCACTAATAAATAAAATAAATGTACAGGCCATTGGTATGTCAACAACAAAAATAATTAACTCTATAAAAATAAAAGTTTTAAGGAATTCAGGATAACTTTATTCTTTGAGATATAAACAACAATTATCAATTCAACTTATAAAAAATATCCTAATATTTCTATATTGTTCGGTTTCGCTTATTTTACCAAATATAAAAATAAATGCATACATTATAAGAGCTACTGAATCATATTTGTATAAAAATTAATATAATGAAGTATCCTATAGCTCAAAATTAACATTGGAGGCAATTAAAGAGGTTATAGACTTCTAAAAAATTACAACGATAAAATTAAAACAGTTAAAACTTAAATATGGTGATAATTTTATTGATACCAACTAAAAACCATTCATAGTCTCTAATCTATTTAACACGTTTTTACTAGTATTGGTAAAAATCTTGCAAAAAATATTATTTCTAGTTTTGATTGTGTAGAAAATTCAACATATGATTTATTTTATTTCTATTTTAATGAAATGTAAAGTGAATCGGAAGTTATTTTAACTCTAAGAAACTCGAAAAATGAAACAGCTGCGGGTTTTAATGTATCCATAGAAATTTTGAAATGTGTAGCTAATATTATTATTGTTAAGCCTTTAACATACATTTACAATCAAAGTAAAACATAATAATAAAATATAAATTATTTTCTAATAAATTAAAATAAGCAATAGTCAAATCTTTATATAAAAGAGAAGATATAAAAAACATAAACAATCACAGGCCTATTTTTATGTGATGTAATTGTTCTAAAACACTTGAAAAATTTTTATGAAAATAGATTGTTATCCCATTTAGAAAAGTATGAATTTTTTTCAAAACACCAATTTAGTTTTGAATCGGGCATTGAAATTTGGAACAAAAAATACCCTAAACAGTGCAACTAAATTTATCTCTCTACCTTGCAAAGGCTTTTGATTCCATTGACCATTCTATACTTATTAATCTATAACCTTCATTTGGTATTAAGAACTCATGTTTGAATTGGTTTAAAAGTTATTTGCAAAACAAGAAACAAAAAGTTAAAATAAATAAAATACCTAACTGGTGATTATATCTCAATAGATTACAATGTACCACAGGAGAATGTTCTTGATCGAGCATTATTTATCTTATATAATATATATATAAACAAGATATATAATCTAAATATCAATGGTAAAATTGATACATATCCTGGTGACACTTGTCTACTCTTTTCGGCTGATTCTTGAGTCTTGGTATGATGTCTACATAAAAGCATCAATCAGCTTCAAAAAAATATTTAATATTTAATCATATTATAATTATATGAAACTAATACTAAATTACAAAAAACCAAATATTTTATAAATTTTACAATCAATAATTTTGAAAACAGTTTTGAAGAACTTATACAATACATTTTTGTATCAACCTTAGCTTAGGTAACAAAACATCTTGTTGAATTTTACTTGAGGTCCCTACACTTAATATTTAGGCTTAATTTTTGATTGTATTTTGAGATGGAATCTTCGTGTAAAAAACTAGTTATATGTTTACCCACTCTTAATTTCAGTTTCCATAAATTGCGGTATGTTGTGTCAATATGAAAAACATTTATCTAGCTTTATATCAGTCAATCTTTCAATATAATTTATTGATTTGAGGTGATTTAACTGAAAATGCATTAAGGTCTTTACAATTACAACAAAAACAAATAATTCAAATTTGTTTTCGTAAACAAGAATTAGGAGGATCTACTTATCATAATTAAAAATGTTTAATGTTTTGTCAGTTAAACTATTGTATAAACAAATATCAATTATGTATGAATAAGTTAATCACATAGATGATTGGGTTAATTATATAAACATAATAAATAAAAAGGAACAAATAGCATATGATGGTAATAGGTTTTTTAAAAAGTCTTTTGGTCAGAGATTCGTGATATATCTTGAGGTTATATACTATAATTTCTTACCTGTGGAAATAAAAAAAGATCCATGTAAAAATGGTAAAAAAGTAAAAAAATCTGTTATGAAGTGGATTCTTTAACTTAAGGATAAGCATTTACCTAAATAATGCCTTATTTTACAGACATAAAAATGTCTGTAAAATTAAGTTGTTCTACTCTGTTAAATTGTAAAATAACTATTTTATATTAATTATGATGTGCTCTTTAATTTCAATTATTATATATTACTAGTGTAGATTTATTAAAATTATAAAATTTTATAACTCTGGCTCTGTGCCTCAACCACAAGCCAAGCTTGAAGGAGGTATTTATATTTTAATTTTTATTTATAGTGTTTAATATTGTATACATTTTTATTGGAAAATAATAAAAATAATAATAACAATAACAATTTATACCAACCTATAACGCCTTATGCGGTCAAGACTACGCCTTATTTTTTTTTTATAAGTGTGAAGACGTTATCGGCGCACATTGTGGGGCAGAGAGCAAGAACATATTAAAAACCACAAAATAATGTGTTTCTCAGGATAAATAAAATAAATTATTCAAAAATAATACGATTTCTGCTTTAATTTCTATAATTATGTTTGGATATAATTGGTTCAATAAGATAATAACTATTGTTTGTTACAACAGCTTAATTGAATAGTTAGATAACTAATACTAATCATTAATACATATTATTTTGTGTAACTTATTGTTATTAATCGAATAATTATTTTTTTTTTTTTAATTGATTTTATTATCTTCGAGTATGACAACTATGATAGTTCTACAATTATAGTTATGTAACATTTGGTTTATATAACAGCCATACAATTAAAATATTATAATAGTTATTATGAAAACTGATACGGAACAAAATAAAAACAATATTAGTATATTGAAACATTAATGAGTGCAGTGGCATGCTCAGGAATTTTCAATTGAGATGGAGGGGGGGGGGTGTTATAAGTAATAATACATTTTAATGAATATCAAAAACTCAAATGTTTATGTTTCAAGCTCTCCAAAATCGTTCCTAACTTATAATTGTGTACATTTGTAAATTGTTCTATAATTAAAATGAATTTAAATTATAACACACTAATACCAAGTTGTTCAATTAGCATAACACTATAAAACAAAAAAATTATTGTATTTTTTTAAAAATAAAATACTTAGGAACTAGATTACTTCTTCAAATTTAGGTTTTTTTTGAAAAAAATGAAGTTATGGACACGTTACGTTTAGCCATTATAATAATAATTAATAAATATAAAAATAATGGAATAAACCTTAAAACAATTAAAAGAAACATTAGTGTAGATAATGCTATCACTGAATTTGATTTAGTTTGTAATTTTGGATTACAGTTGTATTTATTTTCATAATTTCATTCAGTATTTTAGTGGTTAGACCACAATTTGATGCAGCTATGAGCTGATAAGTGTTCTGCAGTGTGAGCTGATAAGTGATAACACACAATTGTGTTGATAGTTGTTACTCCATAGCCTGTGTACGTGATTTGCGAATACAAATAATTGTATACAAACTATCGCAGAGTAAGAATATATTATATTATAGTCTGTACTCACTACTCTATATAGTGGAAGTTTATTGTCATATGTAAGTAACATAAGTAATAACTTTTTACTAATAACTAATAAAAAGTATTAAATAATGACTCTAAAACAGCTCTTATAACTAATAAGTTGTTTTATGTAGGTCGGCAAAAAAAGACAATGTGGGGGGGATATAACCCCTAACCTCCTCCCTTTTAAGCACGTCACTGAATGAGGGTATTGGAATAGATAAGATTATAAAGAAGTGATATTATGGAAAGGCAATGACGGGAAGTGGGAATTTATTTATAATTGTTATCGAATAATTATTATAAGTGATAAAAAAATATTTTAAATATTATGTATTACGAGTATATGTTTGTCAAAATTAAAATTATTTATTTAAACCGTAATTATCTGTGTACCTATTACCTTATAATTATATATAGCATACTTACTAAAGGTACATGGCGCAAATCGGAGTTAATATATACTTTTGTTATCTATACACCGCAGTTATCAGTGTAACAACAACGAGTAACATACGTCAACAACGGTTCGGCAGTACGTTGCAAAGAACAGACGCCCACGGGTATACATTTATACTTATTTACTCTTAGCCGGTACGCGATATCATAATAATAATAATAATACTAATAATAAAAATATTTACAACGAATTTTCTGTACGTTTTATTTGCCGTTATCGTAAATCGCGTTTTATTTATTCATCCAACGCAAAGTCCTTCCGTTTAGTAGTTTCGACACCGATTCGTATACCACCATCTATCGTCGTGACAGCGGTCACACACCATCGTCAGCACTTCATATCTTATAGGTACCTTCCTATACCTCGATCGGTGATTACCAATACGTCGACACACACATCGCTGTCGTTATGTACTCGTCGAAACCCACGACCCATGTCAGACGGATGCTTTCGCACCTAGCCCTTCTGTGCCGGAGAAAGAAGTCGTCGACAGCGGCGGCGGCGGCATTATCGAACTCAAAGGTCGTAAACGGCGTGCGCCACGTCCGGGGCGAGTACGGCCGCGTGACCGACGCCGACGTCCATCACTTCCGGTCTCTGCTGGGCGAACCGAACGTGCTGACCGGCGTCCAAAACGTCGGGCCGTACAACGTGGACTACTTGAAACACACGTCGGGTAAATACAACAAATGCACTTTTACAGTTTATTGACATTATGCATCAAAGTCGTGGCCGCGAATACCGTGAGGCCTCGGCATTGAGCTGCGCCAGACGAAAGCGGAATGCAAGAACATGACATCTATGTTCACACGCGGGAGCAATAACGATGCTATTATCAATGTTCCCGTGAAATGACCATCGAATCGATTCGTGGAGAGCATGAACTATGATTAGAAATTAATATTATGATTCATTATATTTAATCATAGTTGATATTGGAGAGGGATTCTTATAATGAGGTAGAGACATCTTAATACACGTTCAGGGGAATAATTTGAGTTTTTAACACTCACGCGAAAGATATGCAATTTGTTCATGGCAGTTTTGTATTTTGATAACAGATTCTGATACAGTTGATTACTTTCTTATTAATAATTTTTTCGACAATTTTTGATGAAATTTCAAAATTTACCAAGTGAATGTTTTACCCACGCAATCCGTTTTTATCGAACTTGGTAATAATAATATTTCGGTTAGCGAAAAATTAATCACTCGAGGTCGGAAAAAATTCTCAACATTGAAACTATATATGTAAATTATAACTGTATGTTTGTTTGTACCTATTTTATGTTTGCTTCTACTATTATATAATTTTATTTACTTCCAAAAATGTGTTATACCAACCCTCCGTATGAAATAAATCGATGCGGTCGTTGAACAAAAATGTTTAATGTTAACTCTAGCTTTATAATCGCACTGTATGATACATTTAATGTAGCAATGTAGATAATAACGTTTTGGAGCTAGAAAAATACTCCGTCGTTTGCTGATTGTTTCTGTCAGAGTTCAAATAATTATCAACCGATAGTCATAAACATAATATAATAGTGATAATACCTTCCTATATGGCTATTACCTATTTATACAATACCTTTACAATACTATATACTCCCGTGGTCGTGCAACAGCACGTATATGAGATATATATGTAGTCATTATCGATTTTCGCCACAACCCGTTTTTCTTCCAATATTCGGGCACCATAAATACGCACAATTTATCTTTGTGTTTTTCTTGCCATTCCCGGATTTTCTCTCGCACCGTTTAATTTCAAATCTCGCTGCTGAATTATTGTTTTTATCCCACAGATGTACGTCATATTATATATTCGAGCGCTCGTTCTGCTACACGTTTTATCACATCGGACGCGTTGATTTTTTTCTATAGCACACGAAAGCACGACACGGCTAATTTAAAATCAGTTTATCTTTGTTTTAGAACATAGTATACAGAAACCGATAACAAAAATTAATCTTGCCATGACAATTATATGTTATTTTATTGTTTTTAACGATGTTCGTTAAAACCAATTATTTCAACACCATAAAATATTAATACCAACAAATATAATTAGACGAGACGTCACAAATAATTATTCAGAGAAAATAAAAAATACAAAAATATTTAATAAGAACAAGAAATTTAAAACGGTTAGTTGGCTGGAAAAATTTGAAATGAAGGCAAAAAAAATTTTTTTTAAGTTTATAAGTTTAAAGAGTTAATTGGTAATTTGTATAAATTACTACCTACAGGATAACAAATTATTAAACAATTATAATATTGTACATTACTGTAGTAAAGATTAATAAATGTATATATTACATTCCATTATTCCAATTATACAAAATATTTATTACAAATTACATTTATTGTTTTTTAATATATTTTATTACTTTGCATTAAAATTATTTAATATTATTTAAATCATTTTAATTAAATTATTTACATTTTTTTGAAAATTAAAAAATATGAAAAATATAATATGTAAATTATATAATAATTTAATTGTAAGATATTATATTATGTTTCCATAGCATAGAATAAAATATATTGAATCGCTATCAAATACCAAACAAGGCCAAAAATTATAAACATCTATGATTTTATTTTATTTATTTAATTATTAAAATTGTATGAACTGAGCTCTTTGAACAATAGTGCATAAGGCACAACACATTTATATATACAACAAAAACAAATACTAATTAACAATATACTAAGATTTATATGAAGATACTAACAATACTATTTAATAATTTAAAAAATGAAGAAGGGGACCCCATTAGCAAGGGACATTATGCGCCTGTTCATTTAATATATAGTTTGTTGAGGATAGTAGATTAGAAAAGGGGATAGAATGTCAGACAGATCGTTGAAGTACTTTAAAACTAATCAAAGATAGAAAGATAAGGGAGTCTGTTTTTCCAGATAGGATATTTTTGAAAAACTGGAGATTTAGCGAAAGTCTGCGATCAGCCAAAGAATCCAATCTGAATCTTGTAGCTACAGGTTTATAATCATGTTGCGTATGAGGGATATGAAGCAAATAACTAGCATACCTAAATAAAATTATATTAACATATTATATAATTTACCTTTGAAAATATACTAATACAAAAAAATTTCAAAGAATGAAGAAAAATACTTGGTATAATTTAATTTTTAAATTCGTCCCTATAATGAAACGAATTTATAATATAGTTTGTAAACATTTATAAAAACATGCAAATCCTACAACTTCCGTGCACTAATTATTATAAATAGGTACACGCGCGCTGTCCTAAAGTATACTTAAGTAAAACAATATTTACATGGTAAATTGCATCAGTATTATAATTTATATTATATAGTAGATGTTGATCACATTAAAATTATATCTTTTTAATACGAACATTAATAATTCCGGTGTTCACACAAATTAATTATGGGTCGAGTCATGTAGTACACACAGTACCACATTTTCATATACAAACATTACAAACGAAAATTATTCCAATAATTCAATCGAAATAAAAACTCAGTAAACGATTTGACGGGGGCAATGTATATAATTATTACGTGATGAAAAATCTGGTTTGCTGTTAATTATTGAAAACAAAGTAATAAAAATTACATGCGTGTGTATATAATATATATATATACAATATGCGTGTGACCGTTGTGTGAGTATGTGTGTTGTGTTTAATATGCATTAAATTCCAATTAGATTTATTCTAAGGCACGTAAAAGGGTGGATACGGAATTTCGAATTCGTAGGGTTGACGGAGAGTGAACCCATCAAAAATCGGCTGAAAATAAAATTGAATTATTTTCCCATCATGTGAAATAAAACGATGGGCAAACGATGTGATCGCATACCAATTCACATACAGAACGGGTCGTGCAGTTGGCTTATACTCAGCTAACAATCAGATTATTCTTATGTAAAGGTCTTATATTCTATTCTTATATTAAGGCCCACGAAGGATTTTTCCGAGGTACAAAATATACCAATCGCCAATAAAGATTATGTCAAATTCTCGTAAAAATAATATCGAGAACTATTTTGAGAGGGATAGTAAATGAATGTATGACTAATTACTGAAGTCCTCCCATATAATGTAATACTTCAGTACTACTTTTGTGAGTTTTTTGTCATTATATTAATTATCTTAGATATAATACATTTTTACTCAAATATACGTAAATTGTTTTATCTCTATACAAATCCGGACTCTATAATTAGCATCGTACTATCCAATACGGCAATACAAATCTGAGAGGAAACTATAGTGCACTTCTATCTCCCAAAAAAATATCATTATGGTCGGAGACCCAACTCGGATGCAGTCTTTTCTTTTATAATATATGGTAGGATGACCCGATTCGCCGCCTATAACTGCCAACAAATTACGACCGCGGCACAAAAGCCGGACAACGACGGTCGCGTTGAAATTGTATGGCTATAAAATGTCCGGAACTAAACGCACACACACTGCACACAATATGTACATAAATACAACTATACAAGCCCAGATTAAGCGAGGACCTGGGTGGCACGGTTCAGGGGCACATAGATTTTATGGGCCTCATTTTTTCCCACCATACATTTTTGTGTAGTTTTAAAATAAATAAAGCATGAGAGACTACGTGCACACTCCATATACAGGGCGATCCACTAAGTATACTGACCCTAATGTTTTCCCTTTAATAATGAGTTTATTCAAATCGTAATGTTTAGAGTTTTCAGGTATACTTAAGAGGACGCCACACCTGCATGTGTTTGACAAACGTACAGCATAGCAGCATAGAAAATAAAATATATTTAGGTATAATATTATAAATATAGTGTTCATTGTACTAGGACAGATTTTATAAACTATAAAATGTTAATGGATTAATGTTTTCTGAATTTTAATAATTTCTAAAAAGTTCAAATCATCATAGCCCACATGGTCCATATCTTCCAAACCCATCATTATTTTAAATAAATTATTATAAACTTATAACTAAACAAATTTATTATATATCCATATCTATCTCACTCGCGGTAATTGCATATAATATAGTATCTAATAATATAATAAATCGTTCGTGATCAAATAATAAAACTAAATAAAATATAATCAACTCAATTTTGTATGACTTAAAATTACTTAAAATGCTGTGTGTTGTTAGCAGTACATTTTACTAATGTTAAATTGTAATTTACTGGTGTTAAATACCCTGATAATAAAATCCTCTAATCTCGCTAATGGCGCACAATTTAAAAATAAAGTTGAGAGGTGCCTAATACAATAATGTCTTGTGTGATGATGGATACAATATAAAATATTTTATTTTTTGTGATTGTTTTCAATACTATTAACTAAACCTTGTTGTTGTTATTATTGTTATTGTTATTGTATTTGATTGATGCGTGCGTGTGTGCAGGCGACAGCGGGCTAGTGTTAAGACCTAAAACCGCAAAAGACGTGTCGGACGTACTGAAGTACTGCAACGACAGGAGTATTGCGGTGTGCCCACAGGCGGGCAACACGAGCATGTCGAGCGGTAGCGTGGCGCTTTTCGACGAGGTGGTCTTATCCACGGAGCGGATGAACAATATAATTAATTTCGATCCCGTGTCCGGTAAGTAGGCGTACGTAAGCGTAAAAAGTATTAAAATCATAACTGTCGCTATAATACATTATATATATAATATAATTTATAAGCAATAAAATAACGTCGTTGCATAATAATATTTTACGGTATATAATTACGACACATAAACAATAGACGCGATGGCGGTTTTCCAAAATCATATTTCAATAACGTTAAAAAAAATTGTATAGATGGGGACGGTGATGAGCACCCTGTATTGTATTCTCGCATGCGTGCGGTTCTCGGGCGCGGTCGGCAGCGCCAAAACTAAGTAGGTACCTATAGTAGTAATACAGTATATTATATTATAGCAGTTGTTATTTGTTGTGGTAAATACAGTATCTATATACCAGCGGTATAGACCGCGTTGTGCACGCCTACCTATAAACATGCTCAATAGTGTTGTATTTCTGGAGAGCATATATAGAAATACCGTATTTACCTCGCACAATATTATATTATAATATGTATAATATATACCATTATAATATCATGTTATACCGTAACGTGTGTTATTTAGAGTAGTATTTGTACACAATGATATTATATACGCTGTGGTGTAATTCCAATACTTTGGCCTGGGAAATTTTCAATATTCATCGTGATGTGATGGAGGTGGGAGTGAACAATTTTTTTTCAGTCTTTTAGCCATGCAATTAGTATCATAAAAAGATGCAATCCTGCTCCTCCACCGAAATTATAGTTAGGTTAAATTCCATTCTCCACAACACAATTTTTCCCAAACAAAAACTCAATAGCTAATTCTCTTTTCAGATAAACCCACAAACAAAAATAATTTAATTTTGGATTTTATTTGATATTTTCAAACTTCAAATAATTGGAGGTTGTAAATAAATTTTGCCAAAATATGTAAGTATTATATTTTAAATTTACTAAAAAGGCTTTGTTATTAGTTATTACAATGGACAAGGACAATTAATTTAATTAAGCTATTAAGTTAGTTAAAAGATTAACTTGCTAGTTAATGCCCCCACCTTTGCATATAATATACATCAAAGTATAATATATATTATAACAGTATAGCATGCTGGCGTGACGTCCGTGAAGTTAAAAATGCCTATGGAGGATTGAAATGTTTTACTATTATTATAGTTATGGTCGCGCTAGCGTGAAATTGACACCATGATTGGTTAAACAAAATGAAAAATATATTCTCATGAAATGTTAAATACGATACAAATTACACAAACTAGCTAGAAAATTTCAATAAAATATATGTAGAACATTTATGAAGATTTAATTAATTTTTAGTTTAAAGCAGTCATGCCTTTACATTATATATATTATTATAATACAATATACAGTAGGATAAACTTCTAAATTTATAATTTATGATGTTTAATTATATAGGTAGGTACTATGTATAATAGTTCGATATAAGCGTACAATATACATGCATCAGAGTGGTAATATAAGAAGCAAGTAAACGCTATTAGTTTTCTTGTGCTATTATCTATTATACTGTATTTTTGTGCAATTTGTTTTAAAAACAATTACTTATATTATGTTAGTAGTTTGGTTTAGCCTGAAAACTGAAGTTATTTATATGTTTGAATGCAATTACGAATTACCTACAACTTACCAAGTGCGAATACATAAATTAAATTAATTACTATTAAAAAGCTGGTGTTCCTATCAATTAAGAATAGGTATCTATACACTTTTAAATGTCTTTTGAGGTTATAATTATTTAAGGATTCTATACTATATAGAGAACGGTACTGACATAATAAACTTTGTCAAACAGAACGAAGAGTTACATACATATACTCGTAATAGCTAAAGTATAGTTTAAATACTAGCATAACAAATAAAATTAAACAAACTATACGCAGATAATATACATATAATAAACATATTTTCGTGTATCAATTCGTATATGTTGTCCGAACGAAAGTGCGTAATATCCTTTTGTGTACCAATAAGTTTATGGAAAAGCAAACACCCCGTGGCCTCCAAATCACAGAGTACCAAAACGAAATATTTAAAAACATTTGAATTACAAAACTTGTCAATAATTTATCACGTAGTCAAAATCACGTTATTATTATTAATATTATTATTAAGTTACTGCTGAATTAATGAAAATAAACGACAATAATCCAAATATTCCGAATATTATTGAATATAATAGTCACATACTCTCAAACACGATAGTGAATTAAAAATTTAATTCAGGTTTATTCATTATTCAATACACTATTCAAACTTATCATCGCACTGCACAACATACTATAGATATTAGATATACTTCGTAATATAATATATACCATATATTTACCTGTGGACGGCAACGGGAAAATAATTGGATAGCGAAAAAACATTTTGCGGGGTACCTCTGTGCGATAGCACCACCACTCTGCGGCACACCTAAACTTTAAATTCTAGTTCTAACAAACTATAGCTTTGCGTTCGAAATATGTATTGAAATTCTCAGAAAAATATTCTGCAACGGAATATTAAATTGTAAGCTATTATTTTTTTTTTTCGAAACCGCTGTTTTTCAATGACTTTAAGTTTTGTAAATAAATATTTGCAAAGACTTTAATGCTTTTCGAAAAAAAATAGTGTTTGCCTTTATAAGAATTAGGTATACATACTTAACTATTTAGACCTAAGTGTATGTAACACAGTATACGATCGTCATCGCGAACCCTTCTTTTTAATGCCAACATACAATATTTAATTATTAATAAATAAACAGCTGCAGACCCGCAGTCATGATTACCAAGTATAATAATATAGTCAATAGTGACGTAGAGTAGGTACTTGTATACTATATATTTATATTACAACGTGTAATATACTCGTGCGCGTACGCATCGTTTTATTATGTACAATAATACAATGTGGACTGTGCCGTTTTGCAGGGGTGTTGGTGTGCGAGGCGGGATGCGTGCTCGAGTCGTTGATGAAGCACGTGGATGGTCACGGGTACATGATGCCGTTGGACTTGGGGTCGAAGGGCAGTTGTCAGATCGGCGGCAACGTGTCGACCAACGCCGGCGGCATACGCGTCCTACGGTACGGCACGCTGCAGGGGTGCGTCTTGGGCCTAGAAGCCGTAAGTCGATAAATAGAAAAACAGAGGAGTGATGGGGTACGGTCGCGTGAACCGCCGCCGTCGCAATTCCGCGACAGGATCAAGCCACGGGGCTGCGGATGGCGCGTGTGCACATATATTATATCGTCCCCGATCAACGGTTCGTTAGGTCCTGTACTCGATGTATGTGTGTTTTACTCGCCGCCCCCTCCCCATCATTATACCGTATGGTTTTATTCGATTGATGGGATCATAATATGTGTGTGTGTGTGTGTGTGTGCGCGCGACCCCCGAGAGGGTTTTGTGTGTGCATCCGACCGGAAAACCCTGTGGGGCCGAGCATTCATACACGCCGCTGCGATATATATATATATATACGTACGTGTGTGTACTTATTACTTCGCCGCGTGTAGACATTATGTGTGCATAGGGTAACGCCGGTAATGATGACGATGATGACGATCACGGTGACACGGTGACGGTGTTGTATACGGTGTACTCTGTGCATATGCGACGACTGTGTGTGTCTGTGTGCGACGATAGATCACAATAAATTTCGTTGCACAGACGCGAGCGGTTGCCACTTTGTCGTTCGAGTTCGAAAATATGATGGAATGAAAAATAAACTACTGTTATAATACCATACCTATATCTAGTGATTATATTATAAGTAATAACACACGGGTATAACAGAAATAATAATGATCGATTTACGTGCTGTACAATATATATTTTATTATAATTTTATGTGTACTGAAGAACTGCTGCAAGTCGTGTCCAGCAAACTTGCTGCCCACTCTGCGATGTGCCATGTGCGTACAAGTCTTTTTCGCGGTCGACTTGTAATAAATAATAATATATAAGTGTTTGATCCACGGGTATACGTCAAATACGTTTACGTAAATGTGGCCCCCTAGCATTATCGATACATACGCTATAAACTCGATATAGGTATCGGTGTTTGTCAATTGCGCCGATTTTTCTAGACTACCTGAAATTTATACATCTTTTGCGCCGGTGGATTTATCCCAAACGAAAAAGGTATACGTCTTTTGCGCCAATAAATTTATCACAAATTAATTTGGTATACATAATATATATCTATTGTGCCAGGAAGATATTATAAAATATCATATTATTATACTATTATTAGATTATAATATAATTATCAAACATATAAAATAAAGTGTAATTTAAAAAATATAAAAATTTCATAAAATTAAATCATAAAAATTAATCTCATTTTTATTAGCGGATATTCCGATTTGACCAATTTATTGCATGTAGATAGATAACGTATAGTATGTACAGTTTAAAACGTCGCGATTTTAAATCGTCCGTGTGTAATATAAACGCAGACGAGTACGTTCAAATCGCCTAGTGTGTAATCAGCTTATTTTTCAACTTCAGTATTGCCGGCGCAATTAATGTATAATCTTTTTTGGACCTAAATATCGTCCGGCGCAGTTGATGTATAACCTTTTTGAATCCCATAATTTTTTTTTCCTTACCTGTGATTTTTGGCGCAATTGACATATACCCATAGGTATGTTGTACCTAATGAATAATGTTTTCGTAAACCGTTATATAAGATAATACATTAATATCTATCAGCTGTAATATTATATACTACCGAATGAATACCCGATCGCCGCTATCGCCTATTTGAATGCTTTTTAACATTTTATTATTATTTATTTTTTTTTTTGCATGTTTTCTGAGTTTTGGTTAACAAAACATTCACGTGCGTATTATTGCTATTATTATACGCCTAATGTATTCTAAAACCGAAATGGACAGAACTGAACTGCTTAAATAATAACGTTAGAAAATGTAAACACGCAAAACGAAAAATAATGTATATCATTAAAAGTTGAAACACAAAACGGAAAATTACTATAATACGTAGACATTACCTGTTTGTTTATTTAATACACTACACCGCCGCGTTGGCTAAGTGAGCGGGTGGTGGAAAGGTATAGCCCATTCGGCTTTGTATCGATATAGCTGATTACAATCATTTCGTTTTCGGGCGATAATATTATATATTACGGGTCGACAGAAGTTATAAACCGCCGTAGCTGAGTGTATTTAACACTGCCGAAGCCTCACAAAACGCGATCACGTGACACGAAGGTTTCTAAAACACGGGAGTCAACCTGAACGATGTATAAAAAATAATTTAAAACAATAGTGGTTAGTATGCCCTTTACGTCCAAATAAACGCAACGGATCGATTGAAATTATTACCGTGTATAGTGCCATTCGACGTAATATTAAAAGCAAAAGGGTATATACGTAATCAATTTTTTTCTAAATTATGACAACTTTTATATGTCATTTTTTTAGGAAATCCGAGTCCCGCAGTCCGAAATATCCGTAGGTCTTCGTTATAGTCCGATCAGTGTAAACACGTATCACACTTGTATGCGATATTGCAGCAGCTCTGTCAATACTACCGAATAAGTGCTTACTACATACTTATGACGAATCCAAATCTTAACCCTTTCCTTACACGACATATGCAATAAAAAACACACACAACAGAATCAGATCAAGTTCTCAATTTTTCTATGTTGAAAATATCAAACTACATGATTTGCACAACATAAGAAGAGCACCTATAACTGTCCATAATATCGCATGTCAGACTGCAGACCACTTGAAGCCAGAATTAAATTCAACATTTCTCCTATTCTTACGTTGTCACTCTAAGTCCAACCTACTCCTGTTCCTCAAAAATACTCTAATTTAAATACTAATATACCTAATAGCCATACCTTAATTTAAAATGTTATTTCTTAGGTACATATTTTAATAAACCCAATGTATTGTAATCCATTAAATATTATATTTTTTGAAACAACCAGTGGCCATCTAAGCATGTATAAAATGTGAACGGTCGTTGGTGGTAAAATTATAAACGAATCCATTATAACTGTATACCAACTTTAATTGACGGAAAACGAAATGGAATGTTTTTCATTTCCTTTCTCTATATTTTTCGTTGTGTCAAAAACGAATAAAAAACAACGATGAAAAAACGCAACATAATAAACTGCGCCGTGACGGCGACGGTGGCAAAATGAGTTTGAACGGTCGAAACGCGGCTTTGGGGCCCTAAACTTTCCCTTAATTACGTGTGTTTTCATTGGCACCGAAATCGGAATTGGTATGCACAGTGCGTATACGGTTTACACGGAATGCCACAGCCTTCCTCTTTCTCCTCGTCCACGCCACCCCGTCGGTTCCCAAACGACATCAGTTCCCTCTCAAACCCCACTTTTGTAATTGCGTATGTCTGCCGCCGTCGCCGGTGATTTAGCAATCGGCCCGACGCTCAATTAAGTGGGTACGGTTTTTTCTTTTAACTTCACTTTTTCTTTTTTTTAATCAAATCAGTGTTTCATGTTGTTCTTTTCCTTTTTTTTTATCGCCCAGACATTCACCGAAACTCTCGAGGCTCACTATAATATACCCACGACGCCAACCCTCTTTTTATTTATTAAAGTCATTTATTTTTCTCCCTTTTCTTTTTACTAAATTTTACTAGAAGGCTGTGAACGAGTTTTTTTTTAATTAGATGCAATCTCGTTTCTATATTATATAGTTATATGTGTTGTACTGCATTATATTATGTAGGTACACCATTATTATTATAGTAAAATATTATATACTTTGAGGTGAGACGAACATTTTTAAATATTTATACCATAAGTAAACTGCGTCCGCAACGCGTGTTCGTATAGGGAACAACAAATATTTTATTATTGGCGCCACTTATATAATGATGGATTAACAACGTCTTTATTATAATAATATGGTTTAGGTGTTTACTATTTAATAATATGTGTTTCGCAGTAGTTATTACGTTATACTGTTAAATTAACGAATATCGTTTATTATACGTTATTTATTTTCTTATCCAGACTCGGACATCTATCGTGATATTTCTATTTCTATCAAATAATAATTAAATATTATTGATATTTATTTTAAATAACAATAAGATAATTTTATGTAATTGTATAGGTCACCGCGGATGGTACAATTTTGGACTGTTTAAATACAATGCGAAAAGACAACACGGGATACCATTTGAAGCATTTATTCATTGGTTCAGAAGGCACACTGGGCATAATCACTAAAGTAGCAATATTGTGTCCAAATCTTCCGAAGCACGTTAACGTGACATTTGTCGGTAAGAGAATAACCCTCATTTACATCTAATAACTTTATATTATTTTAGATCATCAATAATTGTTTAAAGTCTAAACTGCTATCATTAAATTAACAAAAAGGAGGGAAATGAAATAACCGCTCTGCTGTACAGTAGGAGTCGAGTATATCTCGTCGTTAAATACTTCAATATATACACTAAAATCGATTCGTTAAATTTTAAAACAATGATAAATCATTGTATATGATGAAAAAATGATTTTGAGCGAAGACGTTCTAACTTTTGAGTTACCCTGTTTACGAAAATTAGCAATACTAGATGCAATTTTTTACTAGAAGCCAAATCTAAGTTGAAAATCGAAACATTTTTACTACCCCAAACTTTGATAATAGACAGAAAAAATCACATAATTGTAAAATCAATACAATCATCGCTCTGCTCAGAATCAAAAATATATTTATTTATGGTAGATATACCACTCATACTATAAATAATTCCTCTTTATAAATGATGACTAGTTTAAGCAACAAACAATTTAATTAACAATGAAGTTTTAATCGAATGATTTGTTTTAACAAATTCCTCGTGGTTAATAGCTATAACCCAAAGAATATAATCAATTCTTATGCATTTTTTCCAAAAATTAAACGATACTTATTTCGCTTAGTGATTACTTAAAACAATTAATGAAATCATTTGTGTACTTTGTTCAAAATATGGCCACAGAGATTACGCATATGGCAGACTGCAATGTGACAACAATGATGGTCGGGTTGATGATAGTAGGATAAGTGCGAATAATGTTTACTTGTTATTTAAATTATGATTAGCAAATTAAAACGATGTGAAACTGTTCTCACATTAAATTTAATATTTATTAATTTTAAGAAAAGTATCGAAGATTTAAGAAAATATACAAAATTAATTAATCTTTGTAAGTATAACCTATAGTGAATATCTGTTCTTAAAATAAAGTTAGGTAGTTTTAAAAATATATTAAGTTGAAATAATTAATTTAATTTAGTCATTATATTCATTAGGTACAAATATAAATTTGCAATTTTACTTATGTTTTTTATCACTAAACATATTTTTTCCTTATTAAAAATAATATATTCATACTTTCATAGTTATTAAGCCTATTAAGGTAATACTCAGAAGTGTCGAACATCTTACGAATTGATGTTATTGTTCTTGTATGTTTTGTCTGGCAGTGGAGTGCTGAGAACATTTTAAACTTGAGACAAAAGAAACAATTAAGGACCAACTACATAAAATATGAATTTTTATGGACATTTTTTTAACAAAAAAACATTGTTATATTTTATTATATATTTTTTTGTATTTTTAACATTTATCACACACCCGCACAATTTAAACTTCAGACAATATTGCTTAAACAAAACCTTCTTCGGCACGCCACTACTACGTAGTGTAGAAGTGTTTTCTCAATTACACTATTAAATATACGATTGAAGTATTGAACATAATAATATTTGAACATATTTAACATAGTAAAGTACATTTAACATATTACAATTGAACATAATATTATAATACGTAAACCTGAATGCACTTATTTTAATATCCTAATGAACGATATTTGTCATTTGATCCGTATAATTACGCATTATAGGTACGATTGAAAATGTGAAAAATCGCACGAAGGAGGCGAGTGATGTTAACTTTTTAATTTTTTTACTTTAATAAAATATGAATCATGTAAAAATACTTCAAATGACATAGGTATGTAACTTTCAAAATCAAACAGCATAATAATAATATAAATTCTAACATCAAATATCAGTATTATTAGTAGGTATCTATAATTTGTTTATTGATAAATAGAACAGTTTAAATATTTTACGTCAGTATCAAAAATTCAAAATCACAGAATTCGTGTAGCTGGATAAATTAGTATTAAATATATAGTTATTATTGTATACTATAGGATTACAATTATTTTAATTTATAATAAAATAGAAATTCTGCAAAAACATACAAATATTATGAATAAAAATGTAGTAGGTATTTATCTCGTACTTTCCTCAGTCCAAAAAACTAAACACCTATAAAGCCACAACCATATTAAATAGTATACTACACACAAATAAAAATTAAATAGTTTTAACAGTTTAAATTTTTAAATTATACATCGTATGTGTAAGACATTTCGTAGAAGTTTTAAGTGGTAACAAATACTATGAGTTAAACCTTTACACAAGCAAATGCCAAATAATAAAAGCTTTGAAAATAATTTTTCGGTAAACAAGTCCGTTGCGGAAGTCGGTCGTTTCCTGTTTGCAATGGTTTTTTTGTTTGTATACGTCGCCGGTTAAAACTATTGTATATAATATATTATATTACATACGTATATATATATATATATATATATATATATATATATATATTATACAGGTTAGTTCAACGTGTTTTACTGATTTTCCTAAGAACATATAATGAGAAAACGGAGGAACACTTACACTCAGTACATATATTATATATGTATATTCAGCCCAATATGTGCGTTATACATTAACATTAGTATATAGATATACATTACACATCCTTTTTATTTTTATCCGGACCTACGAGTAAAATGTGTGTACGGCTATACGCAACAAACTTCGAACGTAATAAAAGAGATCAAATAAAACGACATTCTAATAATTTACCTCAATTTAATGGCGTCAATTTTCGACATCAACTAGTTTTTTGTACATCATAATATATGGAACACCCTACGTATATTATATACGTACTCTCATCACTGTACACATTATGTAGTTGTGCATCTTCTTTATGAATTCCAGCCGGGAACGCACATTCACTATCAATCATTTTTTTCATTTTTCTATAATATTTCTTTAATTTGAGGTTATTTTTTTACAAACAGGGTTGGACAGTTACGATAAAGTGCTCAAATTGTTCTCCATTGCTCGTTCCGAGTTCGGAGAAACCCTATCGTCGTTCGAACTCATGGACAACACGGCTGTGACATACGTGGAAAGCAAACTCCATCTCCCGTGTCCGATCACCAACGTCCATCCGTTTTATGTACTCATCGAACTCGCTTCCAGTCAACCAACTATCAACCAACACATGGAAAATGTCCTGGAAAAAGCTCTTGGTAACTCGGTGATCTCCGACGCAACGATGACTGATCAGATGTCCAACATACACGTAACTATTTGATTTTTATTTGAAATCGTTTTAATACAATTCAGCAGTAGCTAGGTATCTATTTATAAAATACTATAAATTTCAATATTTATTCTCATAAACATAATTAGTATAACCTAATTTAGAAATTTGTACTTCATAACTATTAATCACATATAATTTATGTGCTATGGATCGCTTATGTTATATATATATATATATATATATTTAGTTCTGTTTACTTTATATCATGAACATATAAATTATAATACTTGTAATTCAGTTTTAATTAAATACAAATGGTATAAAAACCAAAAACACTTGATTTTTCAGAAAATATGGAAAGTTCGTGAAACAGTGATTGAAGCATTATTAAAGTTGGGCTACGTGTACACCTTCGATATATCGGTCCCTCTGAGTCGATTTTATGAAATTGTTGAACTAACCCGGGAAAAACTTAAGGACGTTGCAGATGTCAAAACCGTTTGTGGATTTGGTCACATAGGTGAGTGAAAAAAATAAATAATAATAATTAGTTTAGATACCAAATCGTAAAAATACCAAATACGTTATCTATTATTAGATTTATCATTATTATTATTATTTCTGAAGTCCATGTACGGGTCAATAAGGTTTATAAGTGACTGCAATCGGGTCACTAAGATAGAATTTCACAAAACACAATCATTAGTGATTAAGGTACTTACATGCCTTGTAATATATTCGATATAGAACAACAAATATATCGATAAAAAATAATTCAAAAAAACATAAAACACTATTAGAGTGTTTATATATTGTTATAAACAGAACTCGGGACAAAGAATTTGCTTATTTTTATGGATGGACTTAAAATGTAGTAGAATGCTATGGAAATGTATGTTATGTTACAACAATTTCAATTATAAGATTTGAAAATGATTTTTTTTGTTTTTTTCGATAATTATAAAAAAAATTCTTATTTCCAATTTTTCTACTTTTTTTAATGATTTAAAATAAAAAAGATGTGGAAATTTTTGATTTTTCTGTTTTTTTTACGTAAAAATATTAAATAATTTAGCATAGATTAATAATAATAAACATATTACACTTTATAATGACGTAGGCCACTGGCCTAACCCCGATTTTTTCCAATGGTTTTCTCCTCAAAATTTGTTTTCAATAGAATTAATATTAAAAATAATTCTATTATCTTATCTACTTGAATTAGTTTGTCTTTGTTATCTTATCTACTTTATCCTGTGTTCCGTCGCCGTCCGAGGTATAGTTGCAGGGTTAACAAAAATATTCCAACACTCAAAATAGCTATAACTGGATTTAAGGGCTTATTTTAATGATTTTAAATGCTATAAGTCCTGAGCCCTGGTTATAAACCTTAGATTATGTACATTAATAGTAAATCTATATATTTGTAATCCGATAAAAATTGTGCATAACATAATTGTTTCTCTTATTTATAATGTATTATTTTTAGCTTTTTTTACGAATGCAATATTTATTTAAATATATATTTGATAAATTTTTTTTTTAGAATACACTATTCTTATATAATAGTTCTATTAATTTCAACAAATTAAAAATGTCCTTATTAAGCTAAATAAATTTAGCTTAATAAACTTATTTAAACTTATTATAAAGCTATTATAATTTTAAAAGATGCCATTTCAATACCAAAACTACAACTAAATATTTAATTAAACATATTAAACTATTTAAATATTTACATTCATAATTATTATTTGAGTCAAAATAAAATAATATATTTAATTATTAAATTAATAATTGTAGAAAAAAAATGTTGGTAAATATTTTTCTTTAGAATCTAAGGAATTTTACAACATGATTTATTTAAAATTAGATGTAAGAAAATGCAAAAAACTAATTTGTAGCTATTTAATTAATTACATAAAAGTTAATTCTACGTGACCATATTATATGCATAGGGTATCTACACATATATTTAATGCAGATGGGTACAAGGAGGACAATAAATTATTATTATTTAATGGGCAAAAGAGCACTTCTCAGTCATTAGGCTTAAGTTAGGATTTTTTAATAAAGCATCTATTCTTTAGTCATAATAATTCTTCTAAAATATATGTAAGTAAAATAATTTAAATCCCGGTGCCGTTATCGAAGAATTTAATTGAACTGGATATGTGTTTAGAGCTATTTTTGGATTGTTTGTATTTTTAATTTTATATACCTATATTTAATGTAATGTATGTGTAATTAAAGCCGAACAAAACGCTTAAATCATTGATTTAAATCTAACATGTGAGCAAGTAGGTATACAAAAATAGGTCATCATTTCTTAGTAAAAACCATGTTGAGGAATACGATATATTTTATACAAACAATTTGACAAGTCGTAGGTACTAGTCAATACAAAAAAATGTATGAATGACTCCTAAAAACTATTTTTTATGTTCTTGATAATAGTGGACTGTGTATACGTGCACCCTTGAAACTAATAATTATAAACTTTTGTATATTATTATTTACTATAATACGATTTGGAATCTTTGGAATTAATAATGTTTATCTATTCAAAAATTCCAAGTAATAATGGAAAGCAAAACAATATATTATATATTAACAATAGATGTGTTTATTTATATTCTATATCATATTACCATTTGCCATCGTAGCATCGTGTTAAAAATCGCGGGCTTCAATGTTTATATAATAGGTACGACCATTGCGCAATCGTTCACAAAAAACCTACGTCAGTCATGATATTATCTGGTTTTCGGTAAACAAATAGAACCGCACGTGGATGATAAACCAACAGTGCGTGTAAGCTATACTGAAACTAGGTTAGTCATATATTTGACTTGGAACTTATGGTGGCAATTCTAAAATCCTGTATAACAATACCCGCTGAGTTTACGCAAGCTTTCACGTCGTAGGCACCTCCTCAACTCCACCCCATGCAACTGTAGTAATACGGACAAATGTCAACGGGGTCGCCGACTGAATACCTGCAGCTTAAACTTGTTTAATTTCATCCACCCAAAGAACATACTATAAATATATAATGAATTAAAAGTCAACCGCATTACGTGCACCAGGCATTCGCGGGCGTGAATTTTATTCTGTTTGTTTTTTTACTGTTTTTTAACTATTTAGGGCTTGTAGATTAAAAAAAGTAATAATAATTTATATAGAGAACTTCAGAAACGCTAAATACGCTAACCAATCAATAGTCTTAATAATAAATAATAGTTGTCTTAATATATAATCAATAATAAAGACCTGAAGTCCCAAAAATAAATGGGTCCAGGGTGCCATACTGTCATCATCTAATTATTAAGCACCGTTATTGTGTCATTCCGTCCCGGCAGTATATACTGTAAACGTAACAATATTAAACAACACAACAGTATAATAAGTTCAGGTTATTTTTGAAACTGGTAATGTACACTTTTTGGAATGTCGAGAAAACGAAAAAATTATTTAACATTTCTAAAAGAATTCTGGATATATCGTGCAATTTTTTTGTTAACTATATTTTGCATCAACGGCTATTTAAACCAAATAGATTTATTTGGGAATAATTATTTAGGATAATTATAGTTTTGTAATTCAAATTTATAAATGACTTTTAGAACTTTGGAATATGTAATGGTTATTATTTATTTCTGAAAAAAAATGATTTGTTATTACTTATCAATAACAGTCAAGGCAATAACGGTAAACAATAATAATTTCTTATTTTCGTTTAATTAAAATGATTTCCTATTAATTCCTAATATTAAAGAATTGAGAATTTGTTAAAATATATTGACTGCATCCAAGTTGGGTCTCAAAATTAAAATTCCTATACTACTTGAATTCCGGATTATTTTAGGTACCTACTACAACTATAGAAGTTGGTCCCAGATATTTTTTTGTAAGTATTACATGCACTAACATCTATCTTTCCATTTTATTAGACTTTGGATTGTCTAAAATTTATTTTTTAACAACAGGTATGGTTATTGAACTTACATTATCTGACATTGTTTTATTAGCAATTACTCACAAAAAGTTGCTTTTCGATATTTATACGTAAATACGTGAAACGTAATAAAATGTTTAGATCAGGGGTGGCCAACAGGTCGATCACGATATAAGTTCGAGCCGATCGTAACTCCTTTTGCATAAATATCTCATTGAATAATTAATTAAAAAAATATCTTATCAAATAATAATAATAAGTTAAAAGTAATATTTTGTACTCGAATATATTAAAATAGTTTTGTGTAAAATTGTGAAATTAAACATTATTATTACTTATTAATATTCTAAATAAAACAAGTGTAACATGTATGTATATAAAATATATTTTTGATTATTGACAACTTTTTTTTTGGTCGATCGCAACAACCTAGAAAAACTTAGCGGTCGATCACAAGTCTTAAAATTGGCACCCTTAGTTTAGATTATACATCATTATATAAATAATTAAGAGAACAATTGAATAATTTTTTTAATTACACAAAAATGTTTTTTTTTTAATCGTATTTTATATTACCTTTGTTATAATATGTTTTTTTAAATATTAAATTTTTAAAATTTTATCGTTTATATTTTATATTTTGTGTTACTTACCTAAATTAAACGTGGACCAACTAGTATAAAATCTGTGATTAACCCCTAAGGTTCAGGACCCAACTCGGATGCATCGAATCTATTATATGAAAACCATTATGATGATAATAATTTTTAATTCAACAAACGGTTATTATTATATTATGTTTTTCACTGCAGATAATACATTTTGGAATTAAACGTGTGCATAATCAGTTTAGAAAATGAAAATCTGCCAAATCTTAAATAAGAGATAATAAGCGCTTACTACCTATTAAGTTTTAAAAAAAAGCTAAATTTTAATTTAATTTGTTGCAGAAAAATAATAAGTTTTGGAATTTTGTTTCAAGACAAAATTAAGGCAATATAAACTATCATGAAACTTTAAAATCGTAGTATCAATATAAATTTCTCGGTACTTACATTATCAGTTTTTAAAATGGGCTACTCGTATACACGTCAAGACTCCGTCGCGACGCGCCTTTTTTTCTCATATATATATATAGATATAGATATATTATAAGCCGTTTTCATCGATTGCTATATACTTCACAGAAATGCGTAATTTAATATTCGTATCGACTTTTCAATAATTATTCGCCAACCCGGCGTGACCGCGGTGTATTACAATGTATATAATTTATTTATATCATACCTACATTTGTATGTATATTATAATAACACGGTACGCCCTCGGGCCGCGGTTACGCATAAAACCTATACACGCCCATCAGCGGTCAGTTACCTATATACCTTCAGCGCGGAAATTGGTTACGATAAAAATGCAAAAAGGGAATGTGTAAATATATTTGCCGCGTAACTGATAATTCGTAAAAAACAATTTTCTACATTTTATCCCATTAAATACATGACACCGCTATTACCTATTTATCGTGCGTGTCGTGTTACAGGTGACGGTAATTTGCACCTAAACGTGGTGACATCGGGACGTGACGAAGAATTGGCTCGGATGATCGAGCCGTTCGTTTACGGATGGACGTCCAAGCATGGCGGAAGCGTCAGCGCCGAGCACGGCATCGGCTTGTCGAAAACCCAATATTTGGAGCACACGAAGAGCCGTCCGGCCGTCGACCTGATGCGAAGCCTGAAAAACATTATGGACCCAAAGTGTATACTGAACCCTTATAAAGTGATCCCGACCGGCCAGTAATGCTGGATCGAAAAAACCTAATATTTATTTATATATTTTATAATACCTTAAATACACCGACCGCGGTGACAAACTATTTGGTACGTATAGGTACACGCACATATATAAATATAAAATATATCATTTTATTAATTCTATCATTCCATTAATTGTATGTGCGAGACAGAGTTTGTGCTACGATGTGGTTAACTGCAAAAACAGTTTACCCACCTCGATGTGCCCAAATCCCGAACCTATTTAAATAAAATACAATTTCTGTGGATCGATATTATATATATATATATTTGTGCATATGAGTGTATTATTTTCTGAATGTACCGGCGTCATGCCACGCTATAAAAAAAAGCATATTTTTATATAGGGCAGTCCCCGAGATGATTAGAGAATAAGGATTATCCAAATATTATTATAATTATTTTAACATAAAAAATCACTTTGTTGTGTGCTGTACACATCTTATCGGAGTAAACATTATCAATAAGCACCTATACATCTTATATAAGTGTAACAATATAATATATAATATAAAATATATTTTTTTTTCTATTAATAGTTTTTACTGAAACATTGAATGGACTGCATATTATATGAATCATCTATCACAATATAAATAGCTATAAGCACAATGATGTGAAATATTCAATATTTGTACAATCTCACTATTGGTATTGTCTATCTTGTTAAATTAAAATCGATTTATTTTGTTTACTTTTCACTATTTTTTCATCGTTTATGTTATACAATTAAATAAACGAAATAATTGATATGAAAATCGAATAAAGTTTATAAATCTATTAACTGTTTAGATTCTTTAGTTCTTAGATTTCGCAATTATACAAAATAAATAAAAACAATGATATTGGTTGTGAATTTGAGATTATTCACTAATCAATATAATATATTGGGTTGATATAATATAATATAGTCATAGTAATACCGTATTATGTGAAGAAGCTATTTACATATAGTAGTTTCATACACTCGTCGACAATATTATACAAGCGCAATGTTACTATTTCAAATTGCTCTATCATGTCCGATAGTTATCTGTATAAGAATGCTTAGGTGTCAAGAACATATGTTTAGAACGGACACTACAACTAACATCGATTCCGTGCCAAAGATAATATTGACATTTTTTTTTTCGTTACTAGACTAGGTAGTACTTACTACTTTGTATTTTAAACTAATTTTTAGTGTGATCGATTATCGATAACCATCAACTATACTATTATTTAAAGAAAATTAAGATATCTTAAACTTACTAACATGTGAATATTAATTATAATATGTTGAATATAATACAATAATGACATCATATTAAGCCCTCCGTATGTAGGTACGATAAAAAATATATAATTTATGGAAATACCTAAATAATAAAATCGTTTTAATTCTATACATATAAAATAAATACTAGTAATATAAGTATTTATAGACTAGACTATAACACATATTATTTTTATTTGATTTGTATAGTAAATTGTATCATTGCGTAAAAAGCAATATAAACCAATGGAGTTTCAAATAATAACTTTGGAAAAAAACAAACAAGAATATCATACATAATATTTCAAATAAAATAGGTTTTTTTTTTAAATACAATTTGATTTTACTTTTTAATTGTGTTTAATAAATACAATTCTTTGCTTTCGTATTTTCGTTACCTGTAAAAAAAAAAATAAGTCAATACATGTACAATTTTGCTCGTTTTTGTTTCAGTTCAGTTACGATATTTATGACAGTAGCCGATGGTGGCGGCCACTAGTTGACGCTCAATGTTCGAAATAAAACCAATAAAAAAATATTTAACGAGTTCATTTACTTTTTTGAGTCGCACAAAACTTGATAAGCTTAACAGCTCGTTTAAATTGAATGGCCAAATTATAGGTCGTTGTTCGATGTTTAAGGAACTTTTCAATATTTGATGATCCGTTTAACTCTAATGGACATTTCTGTCATGTGGAATTTTTTATTTTACATTCTAACTATACCTAAATACATTTTAAACCAGGGAAATTAATTTAAGTAGTTGTATATAAATAAAACTATTTAACTATTGATCATAAAATAGCTGTTGAGTTCAATAAATATAAAACAATTAAATAATTACCTATACTAATTTCTTGCGTAAAAACTAATAAGTCTATAGTTATAATTTATAGTATATAATGTAGTATAAGCCCATTAATAATAAATTGGTACTTCAATCGGTTAGAAACTATCTTTATTTTTTAAATTACACAATTAGAAATAATATCTCCTGTAGCAAATAACACATACGCTGTAGAACGCGTACATCTGCACGTTTATACAGCTGATAAATATAAATACTCGCCTTGACGTCTTGTAGAATGAACAAACAGGTAGATAGAATTTACCAATAAATAATTAATATACCGGAAATATATTTTTAATATTGTGGACTGTATTATTCATTATATAATAAAGAAACGCATAATATACAAAAATAACCTTAACGGGTCGACTCACTTTAATAGAATATAATATAGTTCTTAAACATTAATACAAATTTAACTAGCGTAAAATAAACTGTAATATTCAATATAGAATATACAAATATGTAAGTATGATCTGATCCGAACACTTAATTTCACCATCCAAAACCCACCGATGGGTGAACAATTAACTCGCCGAGTATCCGTGAAATAGTCACTGACAAAGAACCACAAGATGCACCAAAAAAACCTGTCGTAACGATGTGGTAACACACCGTGTACATATGTACCGTGCACACATATGCACATGTTTCATGACCATACCGATCTTTATGTTAAAGCAAAACATACAACTAAGAAGACCAGAACGCACCAACTGATAATCACGATTTGAGTGCATGTTTTCGAAAATCAAGTTTTAGAATATCGAGTTTTAGGATGATAAGATTTAGAAAATCTATATTATAAAATATGAAACTTTTAGAAAATCTGTATTTTAGAAAAATGTTAAATTGTGTTTTAAAATATAAAATATTTTTGATCAAGAAAGAGAAATATCAAAATACAGAGTTTTTAAATAAAATAACGTCTTATTTTGTAATAGAATTTACGACACAGAATGTAGAA
Source organism: Pentalonia nigronervosa (assembly GCA_014851325.1). Lineage (NCBI taxonomy): Eukaryota > Metazoa > Arthropoda > Insecta > Hemiptera > Aphididae > Pentalonia > Pentalonia nigronervosa. The sequence continues at coordinate 76,573 of JACXSJ010000295.1, forward strand.
ATGATACACTTCCAAATCTATAATTAGTTTATGTTTGATCAAGAAGACGGGAAATATCAAAATATATAATATTTATAAATATAATGCTTTGTTACTCAATAATCGTTATCAAGTTTTTATTTTATTGATATTGTCAACTATTATCGTAGAATTACAGTAGAATTCTATATTGATATAATATGTGATTATTTTATATCTGATCGAGAATACGAGAATTATCAAAAAGTAGTTCACCTTAGTCCAGTGCCGTACATCATATCAAATATTTATATTATATAAATATTATATATAATATTATATTATATTTTATATTTTCAACGCAGGTATTTACCTGTTATATTTTTGATGTTACATAAAATCATTATAAATTGTTGGCCGAAATGCAAAATACAATTTCTAATAATACATTAACGTTGATGAAATCGAATCATCAAAAACATGATATGTTAGATGTAAACGAATTTTTATACGTTTTCAATGAAATTTATAATCGTAAAATTGATGGCAAAATAGTTTATTATTGGAGATGTCACGACTGTACAGGTAAGTTTCAAACTACTATGATTGCCAATACACACATATCCGACAATAAAAGTTAGCCATTTAGTATTTCCGATAACTGTCATGGCCCAATTCCGCAGATAATTGAATGTAAAAAAATTAAAAATATCATAAAAAGAAAGGCAGCTGAAACTAACGATACACCAAGTTCTATATATTAAGATTCAATTTCACTAGTGGAAAATATTATAGCTTCTCAAATTTCAAAATGCTCAACTAAATCAATTGTAAAAAGGCAAAGAAAAACAATTATTTTTTATTATAAAAGAATAATTAGAAAACATTTTATATTCGAATAAACAATAAAAAAAAGAAAAATATTCCTAAAAATTGAAATTCTAGAACACAGTGTTTCTAAAACTTGGTGTTCTAAAACTCAGCATTCTAAAATATGACTTTCTAAAGCCTGCCTCAATACCATAATATACATATACCATATACCATAATATACCACGTGTACAATAAAAATACTAAAATTTCCGTGTAATCGCAAAATGGCGACAAAAAAACAACATTTTTTTTTGTCAACAACTCGCATGGAACAGCTAAGCGGAGCATAATCATGATTTTGCTGGCAGGTGGTGGGGGGGACATTATCGTTATTCGATACCACGACCGATGCTAGCGGTGACCGCTTGGATCCTGGTTATCGACCAGTGGTTAGCACTATAACACCACCAGTATCAAACATACGCCGTTTTTAAAATATTTTCGAGTTCAAATCAGATGAGCAAAATAAATATCATAATAGGGTGATTCACTAAGCATGCTAGTCTTCTTTTTTCTTCGATAATGCAATTATTCAAAATGTGATTTTTGAAATTATCAAAGATACTTTATAGTCATATTTTAAAATTCTTGAGATTTTTTGTACTACTTAAGAAGTGTCCTATGGAGATAAAATATTCTGTTTATCAAATGAAAACCCCTGTTACGTGCAATGAAAATAAATGCTTTGAATCAATGAACGACTTGAACTTTATTTTTAAGCTTTCTGGTTCATTTTAAATATTTAATAATGAAATTCATACAAACTGTCGTTGTGCTGAGAACGCGATATGTTCGCTACGCCGTCCGTACTGAGTAAGGATAAGGGTGTTTATCTACATTATATCGTAGGCACCTAAGATAGTCGCTGAGCATATCGAACATACCGACCACCTTGAAATACTAAATTTCAATAAGATGTACATAAGTTATGATGACAATAATGATTTACAATAACTAACAGGAAATCAAGATAAACAAATACAAATATATGATTATGACACAAATAAATTACAATAATAAATAATAGTTGCTCACATAATGGAAATGATAATAATTATATATATATAGCAATAGATTATAATGTATTGCTATTAAAAGATAACGGGCATAAATTACACACAGCGTGTTTGAATTCTTCACGACTCGTCTTGACAGTCGCTACTCGACCAATAAACCACTGAAGAGATGGGAAATTTTCGTCACGGATGAGGACCACTGTTCCTATTTGGATGCTGGGGCCTTGAGGACTTTACCATTTATTACGCGCTTGTAACTAACCAAGATAATCTCGGCTCCATTGAAACTTGATATGTTAAAAAAGTCGGGTGACTCTTCCCACCTCAATATACTATTCGGTGGTCCAGCTGTTTCATTCCTGTTAGGCAGCGTGTGTAGAGAATCGCTATTAAGGAAATGTCCGGGTGTTGAAACAAGCATGTCGGAAAGATCGGTGGAAAGAGATGTTAAAGGACGGGAATTTAATACCGTATTTAATTCCTTAAAGGTGAGTGACGCATTATCCAATGTTTTATATACGTAAATGGGTTTTCAATGATTTTACTGCCGCCTCTCACAAACCACCAAAATGTGGGAAACGGGGTGGGATAAAATGCCATTGTATGCCATGCTTTACTATTTCGTCGTTGACTTCATTTTGATGCTCCTCGGATAGAAATAATTTTTTACTTTTTGCAATCGACGATTTGCGCCCACGAAATTGGTAGCATTGTCTGAATAAATGTAGGTACACAATCGACGCTGACCGCAGAATCTTTGTAATGCGTTTAAAAAAAAATTGCGTAGTAAGGTCGCCAACCAATTCCACGTAAACCGCTTTAGTAGCTAGACATACCCAAATGCAAGCATATGCCTTCTTCGTAGATGCATTTCGACGTAGGCTTGTCCTTACATGAAACGGTCCCGCAAAATCTACACCAGCCTTTAAAAAGGCTCTAGATGCTTTGACACGCGCCTTTGGCAGATCACCCACAATGGGTTGCACGACTATAGTACGATATTTAAAATATTTCAGGCATTGATGAACGATCAAGCACACGATAGTTCGCCCGTTTAAAGGCCAGCATTTTAAATAAACCGACGCCAACATAGTCTATGCGTCGCCATGTAATATTATTTCGTATTCACGTAAAAATATTAACCTGGTAAAGTTGCATTTTAACAGTACCACAATTGGATGTCGTTGGAATACGTCTAGCGTCGAAGCATGCTTTAGCCAACCACCCACTCGGATTAAATTATTTTCGTCTATAAAAAGCTTGAGATGACGTAACGAACTATTATAGTGTACTAAACGCGAATTTTGTTAAGTCGGATAATTCACGATCAAAATGTATTGCCTGAACTTGTTTGATTATGAAAATCGTAGCCACATTGTATTCATTGGCCTGTATTAATCCGTAAGACCTATAAATGTATATTGATAATGTATTGCGAATAAAACGTTTCCAATATACCACAATGCGTATTAATTTCATCAACAACGAATATTGATCGTAAGATGCTTTATCGTGATTGTTAATCGTCGTTACACATGACACGGTTTTCGATTCCGTAATTACCTCGATACCACTCGTAATTATTTCTATACTTTTCATCGGCCACTTGGACGAACTATCTGAGAGCCATTTTGGGCCGTTCTACCACAACTCGAGATTTTTAATATGCGAAGGCCAACATCCACGTGATACCATGTCCGCTGGGTTTTCGTGAGTACCTGCGTGGAACCACTCATGTATCGACGTGCGCTCGTGTATCTTTCCAATTCTATTAGCCACGAATGTCTTCCATTTTGACGATTTAGATGATATCAACTCTAACTGTCAAGTCGGACCAGTAGAATTTCTTTTTTATCAGCAAACGTAAATTTGGTGCAGTATACTTAGACGCTAGACGTGCCAGCGATACAGCGGCTAGTAGTTCTAGACGTAGAATTGAAACTGTTTTTAATGGGGCTACACGTGACTTCGAATAGATTAAATTCATATTACATTTACTGATGGTGTATAGTACACGTAAATACATATAAGCATGCGCCGTACGCGGTCGAGAACGCGTCAGAAAAAACAATTGAATATCGGCTATTTCATCGTCACCAATTAAAGACCTGTTGATAACGAGTAAGTATAAATCACCAAGTTTCAAACGGTTGTCCCTCCACTCATACACGACATTCAATGGTAGTACGGCATCCCAACTAGTATTTAATTGCCATAGTTGTTGCATTATTATCTTGAACTTAATTATAACCGGGCTAATTAGACCCGGTGGGTCAAACACTGACACTATTTCCGATAAAATTACTCGCTTCGTAATGCGCGGATTTTCGTCGAACGGGCGCACAGTATAAGCATCAATATTTTAATTCCAATATATATCTAATAGTTTCATAGTATTCTCAACGTCATTTAGATTGTCATTAACACTTACGTTTGTTGTTGTATCAACATTTTCTAAGAATCTAAGGTCATTACTAGACCGCTTACATAATCCCATACCGGCTTTATGCAAAACTGTAATTAAATCGTTACGTAGCTTTAATGCTTCCGACATCGATCCTGCACCACCGAGGAAGTCGTCGATGTAAAAATCGTATTTTAAAGTACGACAAGCTTCAGAAAATCGCAGAGCTTCGTCACCTGACAGTTTACTTCTACATACTATAGCAAAATACGATGCGGTTATTACGCCGTATGTCACCGTTTTCAAACAATATGTATTTAAAGGATGGTCGGGATTTTCTCGTCACAAAATACGTTGGTAATCACGTTGACTTTCAGTGACCCAAATTTGTCTGTACATTATATTTGCGATATAGTAAACCTGTGCGTTCTAAATCGTGCCATTATGGAAACCAGTTCCTCTTGTATGCACGACTCCTTCATTTCATCGACACTTCGTTTAGACTAAAGTTGGTGTCCGTTTTCGCCGATGCATCGAATACTACGCATAATTTGGTGTTTGTACTATCTTTAAATACTGCATGATACGATAGGTAATAACATTGATCTGCCACTATGGCAACAGAGTTCGCAATCGACATGTACCCGAGTTCTATATATTCGTTCATAAACTTAACGTAGCCGTTCTTTTGATTTTTATCTGCTTGAAAACAGCTTTCTAATGACATAAGTCGGCGCAAAGCTCTGTCGTACGAATTTCTCGACTTGAGCGCGCCTTTGAATGGTAATGCAACAATAAAACGACTATTATCGTCTCGTTGAATATTCTTAAAGTAATGTTGTTTACACGCACGCTCTTCTATAGTGATACTTCATCGGACTTTACTTCTTCGAGGCGCCAAAACACGGCAATTTTCTCTTCGAGTGTTTTTGTTTCGAATGACGTGTGGGCGAATAACAATACACTAGCTTCTACACAACAACCAGTCGAATGTGAGATACTGGGCTGGAAATAATCCATCCTAATTTCGTATTCTATAAGACTGGCCCGTGCGTCATTGGACATAGTTGATAATTATTAATTAGATCAAAAAATATTTCTGCACCTAATATCATATCTATGGTCTGTGGAGTACCGAATGCGGAGTCAGTCATCGCTAAACTTTCGGGTATCTTAAAATTAGATGCCGTTATGGGCATTGATGGTAAGTTAGGAGTCAATTTAAGTAAAATAAAAAAATCCAAATTTGACAAATAATTTGTGACGCGTGACTTAATGGTTGTGTTTACTTTATGCGACGCGGTATGAGTCGACTCGTTGATATCTACCACTGCACACGACGTTCTCGTGCGTTTTAATCGTAAAGCTGAATTAGAACTTCTGTAATAAAATTATGCTGTGATTCGCTGTCCAATAGTACACGACACTGTATTGGTTTGCGATTAACATTGTAAGCAACTACGGTAGAAGTCGATAATAAGATTTGACTATTATTGTTTTTACGGTAAGCGTATGCACTCATTGATACGGTTGGATTATTGCTATTTTCGCCTATTCCTGCCCATCGTCGCGGTCAACAACCTCATTAGTGTGCGACGCGACTTGTTTGGCTGGTTTGTCGGAACGCCATAGATGTAATAATCCATTATGCGGGCGCGAACATACTGTGCAGCGCTTTGATTGACACCTTTCCCCTTCATGTGATCTTAGATATATTTTACACAACTTGAGCTCGGTTATTCGTTTTATTCGATCAGCGATTGCTAATCCTAGGAACGACGAACAACAATAAATAGTGTAAGCTTGCTTACAAAAGTAACATTTAATTTCGCTGATAGCGGTGAGTGCGCTAGATCGCTTCTTTTTGTTCACACAAGTTGCCATGCGATTATTTTCTTGAAGCGAATTAATTTGTTGAGACGTCTCTACCGCCTCTAAAACCCGAAATCTAGATTGTAGAAAGTCCGTAAGATTTGAAATACAAGAAACTTCAATTCTTGAAGAGGATATTTCCCACTCCCTCATTGTCTTTGCGTCCAATTTGAATACGATCAAATGCATTAATAATTCTCCCTATTGGCTTGGCCTTTCTCCTAATGATTCTAAAACTTTCATATGACCTGCTAAAGCGTCAACTAATTTAGGTAGTTACGAGGAGGATTCATTCTTTATCGGTTCTAAATCAAAAATAGCTTGCGTGTGCACTTGTATTAAAACCTTTTTGTTATTGTATCGTTCTATCAAACTGTTTCACGCCACTTTATAATTGTTGGCCGTAGTTTGTAAACAATTTATAACACTTTTGGCGTCTCCCGTTAATGACGACCGTAAGTAAAAGAATTTTTGTATGTCACTTAATGACTCATTTTTGTGTACTGATGCTGAGAAAATATCATGAAACACCGCCCAATCGGTATATGCCCCGGAAAACTGTGGAATCTGGAGCGCGGTTAATTATACCATTGAATTAATGTTCGGGTTAACACTTGACGCTTCATCGTTCTTTACAGATGTATATGCGTTACTACCTATATTGCCCGAACTCACGTTTGTACTAGTACTACTACCATTTTAAAAATCTTTTCACATTTCGCTATGTTTTTAAAATACAAATTTTCAAATTCATCTCGATACTTTCCGTTGTCTTCATTAGTGTCATCCTCTTCTTCGATCTGCAGTTGCACACATCGGATCTCTTTCCAAGTTTGCCTTGCTTTTTCGGCTCTTATTTTGACTTGGTCGAAGTTTACGTCGTCACCGCTATTAGTTCGTCGGTATGTGGCGAAACGGGTTAATTGGACTATAATTTGGTCCCGTTGCGCAATAAGAACAGTTAAATCGGACATTATTCTCGTGCGGGTGATAGGTACTAAGTAATACTATGTATAGGTGGACAATAGCAATAATATTACGGTTATTACTATATTGTACGTTTCTTACCCAACGTTTATGCGTTATGGTTAAGTAGATAAACGATAGCAACTGTGCACTATAGATAATAACAACGCGGATCCGTCTTATCACTTGTCGCAGTGGCCTCGACTAAGAAATGACCAGCTTCTATTTTTGTGATCTTTACAATAGTAATTTAATTTTTATTTTTTATTCATTTTTTTTAATTTTATGTGTTGTAGTACGAGGACGATATGCAGGAAATAACGTACAGAAAAACTTAAAATAAAATAAATATGGAAATCGGAAAATTCTCTTACCTAAGCTGAAGGTTTGAATATTTGCTTCTTGATATGTCCAAAAACTTATTAACCTCTGGATAGCACTTGTATGGACAGCAAATAAAATAGTGGTCCATATGCTGATTTGAATTTCACATTCGCGTTCGTGTATTCGAAGCTAGTATTTTCGAAAATGCACAAGAAATATTTGAAATTCGTCACGCACTGATTTCGTGTTCACGTATTCGAAATTTCAAAAAATACGCGAGAATACTATGATACTATACCATAAAAGGTTTTGAGTAATAAATAACGGCTTCGACAAAGCACGAACACGTGTTTTAATAAAACATTTCTAAAACAGCGATTTTAATTTACATCCGGCCCGAAGGACTATGTTACGTGCAATGAAAACAAATGCTTTGAATCGATGAATGACTTGAACTTTATTTTTAAGCTTTCTGGTTCACTTTAAATATTTAATTATGAAATTCATACAAACTGTCGTTAAGCTGAGAGTGCGATATGTTCGCTACGCCGTCCATATTACTACTGACTAGTGTGCTTATCTACATTATTATAGGCACCCAAGATAGTCACTGAGCATATCGAATAACCCCCTTTTTAATTTTTACTGTAAATTATTTAATAGATAATTTATTTGAAAATATTTACAATATTGCATCAAAATCAAAATTCGAACGACTACTTACCTTTTGAGTTATTTAACTTTACGTTTTAATAACAATTGATAATAGATCCATAATAGGGGGTTTGGAAGATATAAGGAAGAGATGGCGAACTATGACACGCGCAATTTACTGTTCAAAAAAAAATTTTTTTATAAATTTCAGAATTTGTTTTAACATACTTTTGTAGTTATGTGCTATTTATACTTTTAGTGTCTAATACTCTAATGTGTTTAATTTTTTTAGAAATATAATGTTTGAGTTGTTTTTTATCATCCATGGATGTAGGAATGTTTTAATTTTAAAAAAAGAATTATCAAATTAATTGGTACACAAGGAAAATAAAATAAAACCAACATTTTTAATTGACACTAGGGTACATTAAGGTTCACCATCCCTGATATAAAGGCTAAAGTGAACATTTGGTAATTAATATTAATCCAACAACATTAATTAAAATTTATAAAAATGGTCCAAGTATAATATGTACTAGATTCAATAATACATCTATTTTTTTATTTTTGTAAAACTATTTTTTGACTAATAACATATTTAACTTATTAAATAAGAAATGGGAATGAGCATGCTTTGTAATACAAAGTAATAATTCACCAATATTATTACCTTTAATTATATTTCCAAGACTTTTAATATGCTTAGAAGTTAGAATGTTTGGGCAGTAAATTGATAAAAGATAAAAAAAATGATAAGATAAATACTAGATCAATATATATCAATTGTTTTTAATCGGTCGATTTAACTTTCAAGTTTCAATATTTAAAACTTTTCTAATCTAAATTATTTCAGTATTTATATTCATTAATATTATATACTATTGTACCTTACTGTTAATATTAATTGCAATGAATACCAACATTGTTTTCTATAGATTTAACTATACAGTTAAATAAAATTAAACTACCTACTAAATAGGTACACTACATCATATTTTACACTGTTTATCTATATAATTTTATATTATATAACATTCTGACAATCTAGCATAAACAAATACATTTGTCTAACTTTCTTAATTGCTTCTAACTATCATCTGTTGTATTATTAATCTACAACAAATATAAACAATTTAAATGAATATTTCAAAATTTAAATCAATTTAAATTTTCATATTCTGTAGTTATTGTAGCCTATAGGTATTTACTTAATGGGCTATGTTTTTATTACATAATATTATATACTTTTAACTTACAAACTACAATAAATAATTATAATTTAAAATGTTAAGTATACAATTATACATAAATATCTAATTTATTTTGTGATAATACGAATTGAATTATATTATAATTAAAATATAGTGGATACACAAAAATAGGCTGTAATATAAATTATATAAGTTATTGGTTTATTGTTGTATATTAATTTCCTTTCGGGGTATAAGTTAATGATATTTTAATTAAGCTATTCAAAGTAAATTTTAATACATTTTAATAAATTGTAAAGTACCAACCTAATAAAATAATTAATATAAATTACTCATAAGTTTGGCACAGCTAGCATTTTTCTCCTTAACGCCGTGTAAATAAAAATAATTTCGTTTTTTAGTTATTAAATTCTGAGCGGAATGATGAATATATTGGTTTTGCAATGATGCATGTTTTCTATAGTATAATGGTGGAGGGAGATGGGGTCAAAAGTAAAAAAATCCGAGTAATTTTCAAAATAATCAGAAAATACATCATAGCACATTCTTTACAGTGACCAACTCATTGACGAAGTACTTATACTATAATAGACAGCAACGTAAATTCCCTGGATTTATGTATTTCAAAAATATAACATTTTTCGAGTTGACATCCAATGATAAATTTACATTTTATATCTTTTAAATTAATCAGGCTATTATCTATTGAAATAAATTTAACAGTTTTTATTATATGTATTATATTATATTATTTAGTATATATTATACTTAATTGAACAACTAGGAAACATTGCAGCATTGCACTATATTATACTCGAAACACCTAAAGGCATTCCGTATGCTTTTATTCAACTATATTGTGTATGAATAACCATTGTGTTTTAGACGCACGCGAACGCTACAACTTAAATCAACTCAACTCGGTAATTTTCATTTTTGTTTACACCTACATATGTACTATGTACAATGTATACATAAATGAATAATTACAAAATAAATTAACACGTTGTCTACAAATCCATTATCGAAAAATATAGGTACGCAATAAAACGTGTTTAGAGTTTAAAACGTATGTTATACTATGTAATACTATGTATTATACATGCATGTGTATTTATATTATAATGTGCATTTTTAATGTGAATCTATAAAACGTTAATTACCATAATATTGGCATATTATTTATAACCATGGTGATACTATACTCGCAGCATTTACGTTTTCGATTGTTTTATAATACCATAGATTTTTTCATGGAAACAATAAAAATATTATCTCTGTAATTTATAATATGATATCACCAAAGTTTTTCATTGAAAATTGCTACATAATTTATCCAATTTGTCGTATTTTTACTTTGGTTTCAAAACTATTAATTACATAAACGTTAAATTTATATTTTTGAAAAATGTATACTAAACACTAAAATTACCAAATCCCAAAGAACAAAGCTATAAAATATTATAAAAGTTATACCGTAGAGTGTAGATTTTTTCGCATATCTTTGCATTCAATAGGTTACTTAATTTATCAAAACATCAGGCATATTATAGGTTTATAGTTATCTACATAATATTGTATTTACGATTATATCACTACATGGACATTCGTGAACAAATATTATTTTTTGTTTACTTTTCTTAATCAACTGAAATTATTTTCAAAGCTTTAAACATGATTATGAGATTGTATTACGTCTACACAAAATTTTACTGAAAGTAAAAAAATCGTACAAAAAATAATATGAATTGTATTTATTCTATTTCTAATTATGTATGTATGCATGGTAATGACACTTCCACATTTTGAAATAAAATACGTAATATATTTAAATACATATTTATTTCAATTTAATTTAATATCTCTAATATTTGTTTAATACGTTGAACGTTGTCAACGAATTTCAAATAAGTAGTTACTTGTTTATATAAATATATTATATGTATCATAAATTCATAAATAAGACAGTAATGTCAATAAACAAACTAATGACTAGTAGGTACCTATACTCTACTGACATTTATCATTATAATATAGACTTTTGTTTAAAAGGCAATTAATGTAATAAAATAAAATAAAGTATATAAAAGTAAATAAATATATATATATATTTATTTATTTATTTACTTTTATATACTTTATTTTATTTTATTACATTAAAACATTAAATAACCGTATAATTTAAATATATGATTATGTCATATTACTAATCAATTAAAATTCGTTTAACCTTATGTACTGTCATCGTACAAAAAAATGTAAAATATATAGTGTGTATGATGGTTGATTTACCTCTAATCTCTATAATAATAGTATCATATAGTATCCAACTTATTATATACATACAATTATATAAAATTATGTCGACTCCCGCACTCGTCCCACACAATACAGTGTAAATCTCATGTGAGTTCAATCAGTCATCCCTCAGTCAGGACTATAGCATATAGCTATAACAATAGCTTTCTAATATCTTAATAACATGAAATAAAAAATATAAAATCACTTAAACAAAACACTAATCAAAACGTCTATACCGACTCGTTTAAATTAATATCTTTATAATTTTTAATTAATGTGTTTCAAGTATTGTTGTTATTCACATTGTGAAATACACAAATATATTAATCATAATATACGATAAACGATTAAATATGACGAATAAAATTTCTGAATTTCTTATTTAATAAAAATAACACTAATTATGTATATTATGCACTAAAAATTAAAAAGTATATTATTTAGTGTTATAACACGATTGGTTTTTTTTTTTTTTTTTATAAAATCATGTACCTATAATTATGTAAATACCATGTAGGTACACTTAGCCAATAATAAATTATTTTATCTCGTGTATACTTTCAGAGTTTTTGTATAGATTTATTACTGTAATGTATTCTATTATTATTCAATATGACTATGTTTTGTTTAAATTGTTTTTGTTCAATTATCAAAATAATATCAAATACCTTTTCATGTATTCGCATAAAAAAAAAATATAATAATAATAATTAAAACGCGATGCGGGAAAACAATTAATTGTTAAAATGTTCAATAGTACGCTATAGACTGTATAATATAGTGTTTAATTACTGATCAATTAAATAACGAACCCGCTCCAAACTAGTGTATAATAAATAATAATATATACATATTTATTTGAATGTTATAATAAACAAATAAAAATATTCTATATGGTAACATTTTTTTCCATGGTGACGAAAGCTGTATGCTATATAATACTGTATAGTGGTATAATTTACACGACAAAATGTGTTACACTCACTATGTTATTCAAACGTCCGTACACACACCTGGCTCTACGACCCTCCCGTTAATTTCAACTGCCTAACAAGGGGCTTCCTGACTTTACAAGTAGGGTTGAGATGTTGACATATTTTACACGCTACAAAAAATCATCCCATGATTAAATGTTGCACATGAACAAATTTTTATTAATATTATTTTGAATTATAATTAACATATACTTTATTTAAAAAGTCAATATCTAAAAAATATATTTTAATATACTCACTTATATTTATATTAGTGTGTATCAAATATCAGTTATATCAATCACATTTTATATTCAAATAAAACTGTGGTATGCAATTGACGTTGTAGATAAAACTATAACACATTAAAATAAATACATTTTAACAAAACTGCAGATAATATAATATGCTAGTCAAGCTCATACTCATATCGTTAACATAATTATTTAGCGTAATAAGTAATAACTAGGTAATTAATATTTGATAATTAAATAACATAAAAGTATTTATTTTTTTTTATTAATCGTTATCAAACATTAAAGTAAATTACTTATGTCAATTGCGTACAAATCAATCAAATCTGGATTATTATAATTTCATTGTATAAATACCCGATTTTATTATGTACAGTTCTGTTTTACACTTTAAGTCAATAATTTGTGATTAAATTAATTTAATTAAAATACCAATGGTTCAATACTTCAGTAATAATCATTATACTACTTATACTAGTACTACAAATTATTACAATATGTACGCCATACGTACTTATATATTAATATAATATTTTTTTTTTTATTATTATTCATAATTATAACGATATACCGTTTTCATTATGTAATATATATATATATACATGAAGGGGTTTTATATACGCATATAATTCTAATCCGTATGGCGTATACGTATATAATATTAAAATATAATATAGTGTTTACATTAAACACTTACACACCCCTTCAGAATACGTGGCCCGAAATGAAGAGGTATTGTGAATTCATGAAGCACTTCATTCAAATACGAGATATAGTAGTACGTAATCATACATATATACATGTATAGTATTTTACACGGTAATATAAAACTATTTGTTAATGGCTTATTGATATTTGATGTATATTATACTCTGACAGGGTCGTCTACTAGTGATGTATTGTTCATGTAATTAATAATGATAATTTAAAATCGATTGAGCATTTAAATTTTAAACATACTACAGATACAGTGTTCGTGTGATTATAGCTTATAATAAATTAAAATTATATCCCTAATATAATAATATGTCATACACAATTTTAATTTTAAGTTTTCTCTTGTTTTTTAAACATATTTTAATTTAAAACGTCATTACTGTTAGCAAACTATATTTATATGCTAATAACATAGTACATGATATTGCGTTGTTTGTATTTGGTTGAAATTCAAACATTACACGGTAATTTATTGCAGGTGGCTTAACCTAAATAAATTAATTAAATAAAAACTATTGTAAGTAAATATAACCATATAGGTATAACTATTATCATTAAAAACTTATTTCTATGCAATGTTCAATCATTTTAATAATTATTTTTTTTACACCTTATGCTATTAATGTATTTTTGTGTTATGGTTTTTAATTGTGTTGATTATCTCATTTTTATTCGTTAATACTATAAATGTTAACTATCATATGCTAATTACAGCTACATATATACGTCATATCCATATCGTGTTGGGTAGTGCCACGGTGATTGAGGGAAACTGGCAAAGTTTATTTATTTTACTATCTATTACAGTTGTTAATCGTTAGAGTGATTATATCATGTTATAATATTATATAATAATAATCTTTTCAGTAATTAATTTTGTATATTATCTCAAAATATAAAAACTATGGCTGTGGTGGTAAATCGTAAAAAATAAATAAATAAAATGCTCTTGCAACCTAATGAACTCGACTAGTCAAGTGTCATCGAGTCAAGTATATTGAAAACGGCGACGACGGCTGTGTTGCTGTGTGAGAGTGCCAAAAGCAGGCGTGAAAATATATTTAATATAATAAATTTTGAAATAGCGTATAATACGTATATTCAGGTGCAGTATAAACGGCGGGGAAGGAACAAATAAAACCGACACCAGATCGGGGTGAATATGATAATAATATAATCCGTTTATACGTGATTATGCGTTGTGTGTAAAGTAATTAGCGAAACTCGCGGTAAACAAATGCAGACTATAATTATAATTGACAATATGTACGCGGAAAATAAAAATCCATACCACATCATCTCACAGGAGAAGTACCTATTATATATAGCATCGCATTATAATAGATACCTACGTCACGGTGGAAATCATTTAGTGAGTGATGGGGTGATGGGTATATAGCGTTATAAACAACCTGAAGATTGACGCGGTCGTCGGCGCAGTATATCTAATATATATTATATGTGTGCACCGTCCAAGCGGCAATTCTGCAACGCGCTAAATGCTTTTAATTGCATCGTGATGACGCGTGATAGTATATGTAATAACCCTTTCGTTTGGCATGCGTAGTCGCAGCCGTCCGGTATATACCAGTTTGCAGTATATACGTGTTATATATATATACGCGAAAAAAGAGATCATGATCCGGATTGGAGAGAGCTGCGAAAAAGAGAGAAAGAGAGAAAGAGGCACACACCACTCATGGGTAAAGAGAGAGGGTGGGAGAGAAGTGCGTGGTTTATGTGTATAACGGCAATATAACAGCGGCGGTCTGGCGGATTAGCAAATAAATGGCAATAGGGTCCGTCACCGAATTAGCCGACTATTATTAAAAACCCTCTCCGCGCCCTTGGCACCGCGAAAAGCTACACCCCGTGGATTACTATATATACACGCTATTACTATTACTTGTGCAGCCGCCGCCGCCGCCGCCGCTATACACAGTCGCCAGTCGCCACTAATATACACGACCGCTCCTATATATATATAATGCTATTGCAGGCACCATTATATATAAATTTATAAATAGCGTATAATATATAACATTGCTGGTCTCTCCCTTGTCCGACGAGGGTCGTGATGTGCGCTGGCCAAGCCGGAGGGGTCGTTACTCGCTATATACCTATTTATACTAAAACCATATAATACAATATACATATAGATATTATACGGGTGTATATACCTATATGTTTAGTAACGATAATGTACTCACGACCGCTGCCAAAAGCGCATCATCTTCTGCTAGCGAAAAGCCCGTCGACGTCTGTGGATCGCTTTACAAGCGCGCTACCGTTATTGACGCGCATGTGACGGAGAGCTTTAAGATTACCAATAACCTATATACGTTATACGTGGTACAAATATATATATAGGTACGTATTCCCAACGAGAAACAGGTGTTCCGCATCGATATTTTATTTACTCCTCGCCGAGTCTTGTTATTAATCAACTTATATGTACATTTTTTTTACCTTTATAGGGTGGACCCTTCATTGTGGTCATCCTTTGGCATGGTAAAGTGCAAGAAAAGCGTCAGTCGCTTAACAGGTCTGAGGGCAGATCAAACGGTTGCAGTTTTTAAAAACATATTGTTGAAAATTACCTATCGGTTTCTAATTTTGTACAGTATTCTCAAAAGTAATCACAAGATATATCTCTGTGGAAAATCAATACATATAAAAATACATTCTTCGTTCCGCTTAGAATCTAATATAAATGCGTTTTTTTTTTTGGACATTTAGTAATCCATAAGAAAATTTTGACTTTATACTGTAAAATGTAAAAAAAGTCAATTTTTGTGCGATTAATTTATTGAAATATAAATTGTTCAATCTTATTTTTCAAACAATTACTAAATATAATGATTTAAATTGAGAAAAAAAAATTGACCAAGTTATAGCAGATAGGTGTCGCAATTTGTGAGAATTGAGAATAATAGTCACAAGTTAACAAAAATGTGGTCGAAGTAGGTACTTTAGTACCTATACCTTAATTAGTAACTTAAAATATATCCCCCTATATGTAAGTATCAATACACAATACACAAAATTTGAAAAATATATACATGGAGTGGGGTGCCTTAGCACATTATTATAGCCTTAACTCAGTTCGTTTAAGCAGAATTCGTTCAGAAATCGTGTAGGTAAAATAATTTTTACACATGCACGCGCTCGTGTATGAGTTTATAGCTTTTGTAAATACAATCTGTACCGTACTATGTGTACCGTGTAGTGTATAATGGGTATATCTACTCTATTTACATTTTACAGTGTAAAATATATATATATATATATATGTGGTGTGATTATGCTTTATATTTTATCTACGTGTTATATTATGTCCTTCCATGTACATGGCGATTATATTTTACATACATTATATATGTTTATGAATTGTGAATACACCTTTGATTACACACTATAGACACTTACTTTCTCGTTGTCTGTTTATTATACACTGCTACTATACTATCCAATAACGTTGTTAAACTCATAATTAATGTGTTCATTTATGTACAATATATAATATAATCATTTAACTTTAATGCTATATAACATATTTCCGATCAAGCTGAATATAGTTTTTGAACGTTAAAAATTAATTTATATCCCATAATTAAATTATAAATATAAATCCCTAAAGAAACTATATATCCTACATCAAAAGTGATGAACGTATTAGTAAATTCGCGCGGAAGAAATATTAAATAGTGTTTTTCATAATAACAGCAACTGTTAAAATTACTAGGTAGATACCTACATAAATAACATATATTATTATACCACGTGTATTGACCATATTTGATAATTATAATATAAGTAGGTGCATACTTATAAAAAAAAAATCTAATTTTTTTACGTGTATACTATTTAAGAACGATTAATATCTATAATTTGGTTATTGAAGTATGAATTTGAAATTTGAAGTTATTTAAACGAACAGACATTGTAAAAAGGTACCTACGTATTTTGTTCTGTAACTAAACTTATTACATGTATCTCAATTTGTTTAATTCTTCGTACTATTATATCATTAAAGTTGATAATGCATTATACACAGTTGTCATTATAATTTATTTGTATTAAATCATAAAACATGAAAAATACATTTAATTACTTTATTTTTATTGACAACTTAATTGTTTACAATAAACACGATTATTATATACTTGTAATTTTGGCAAATAAACAAACACACAATAGTTACAGTTCTAATATATTTAATTTCAGGACTTTAAACACATTAACATAAATATCAATAATATTATTACAGTATTGATTGTAGGTACCTACTATTATTTAACGAATAATATTGTATTCTTTAATTCTTGAAAGTTGGAATGTAAAATATCAATTTAGAACCCTTCGTTTCATAATTTAAATATTCATATTAATGTACAATATATTGTAGTATACTATACAATGTGACAGTGCTAGTTATAAAAAGATTAGTGGAATAGAAAATTATCATGTTTTCCACCATTGTCTTTGTCTATATCAATTATTATCGTTAACATTTACTATCCGTCATTTATAATGACCTGTATAATACTATAATATAGCGTATACCATCCATTGGGTGCCTATTAAATGCTTCGTTTAACGGGTTCAAATTTGTATTAATGCAAATTAAATATCTATTAACTATATTAAAGATATATAATGTATATAACATCGTAAACGATTTTAAATAGCTTTTATATAGTCCCGTATTAATAATGCACATCTTTCTGAGTTCTAATTTATGAACGTCATATTCGTTTTCTATAATGTATTAATATAAGACAAAATAATAAACATATCATACAAATGATTATTATTACATCATAAAAAAATCGCTAATTTAATATTAAATGTAAAAAGGTGTTGAACATTTATTTCTATTCATATAGGTAGGTACTTATTATTGAAACGAAGAAATAGTTTTTTACTACTATCTATATATCAGTAAAATATGTTATTCGTAAAAGTATTGTTTGATTATTATATTATACTAGAACGGTGAAATCTATCACGAGTGTTAAAAATGGTCTAATCTTTTCTATTATTGTAAATGATTTTAAAGTACACAAATAAAAATATTTAAACTGGCGATTAGTTAAAATAAAGATAGCATTCATGTCATGAGTACACAGGCATTAAATTCTTCATTTTTCTATGAATCATTTAAACCCATACATAAAAAAAAATTGTTTTCAACTACCAGTTATAGTATAGTATTACTACATAATAGTACCTATACTATTATAAAATAATATATACCCGAGTACAACAACATTTATAGTACCGAACTACCGAATAATACAATATTGATGCATAACAAATTATGTTCTGCCGGTCTTTCAACAAACTATTGGCAAAAAAATTTAATTTAATTTTTCTACGTGCTGGTGAAAATGAACTAGAGTTTTATAAAACTGTATATTTCATACAGTATGATAATTTTTTTTTTTTCATTTACACAAAACTTTCCGACCTCCTCGTTATAGCGCGATTTATAATTTTAATGCACCGCGCCCGCCCCGTGAATATCACAGTGATGGCCGTAAATCATGTTTACGCGCTTCTGTTGAACCGCCCACGCTTACTTACAATTTTTTTTCGAGGTTTCTCACCCGTAGAGTGCCATAATTCTAAAAAGGGTTGGACAGTGTATAAACAACCACCCGGTGTTGTTTAGCGTGTGTCTAAATATTTGTGCAGGTGTTAAAAGGGTCCAGTGACGGTAAAAGAAGCACCTACCATACATATTTATAAAATAGCGCCCATTATTTAACACTTGTTTAGACCGAAAAAAATCTATATGAATTATGTACACATGTGTAGTAATTTTTCCACGTAGGTATATAAAGATCGATCACCGTATATCCGCCACGTAATCAAATATTAATTCATAACCAAACATGTCTTTTCTTTATAAAAAAAAAAAAAACATTCAGCACACGCGTAGGCAGGTATACAAGTATAATATGCAGGTATAGGTATCCTATACATATGATAGAACAATGTTTTATTTTATTTTTATAACCATATAATGCATATAAAAAAAAGTCGAACGAAATACCTATAAGGCTATACACTATTGTTTCGTCTGCGCGCCCTTTGTGCAATAAAATCTGATACGGTTCAAGTCCAGACAATTGTGTGTAAAAAACATTGGTGAAAAAAATCAGGAATAACTGATATTCGATTCTAACAACGATAAATCACACATGAACCATCTGTTAAAAATAACCATTCCTTCCGCTATTTCAACGATGGTTATATAATAATAATGTAATCACACATTAAATATATAAATGTGCTATAATACAGGGATGAAATAATAAAATTGTATAAACATAATTCATAAATGATATATACATATATAAGATGACATAATCGGATTCATTAATCATGTACTTATAATTATTTTAAATTGTCTGTGTATATGATTGTGGCGTGTAAACGATTGAAGAGAGACCGATGGAAGGAAAACGTATAAAGCATGTGTGATGTGGGAGCAATAATGTATATAGGTACGCATACAATATTATATTTTATGAAGATTAAGATGTTCACTTAATTATTTGACTTGGGTTTTCAACGATAACGCTGAACTACGACGCCGGGCCGTTAAGTGTATAAGCTGATAACAATATTATTTACTATATACAATAATACACTATTAATGACAATTTTATTATTGACGATATTGAAATCAATTACTGTATACCTACATACTTATAACTCAAATGTTATTTTCCTTAATTATAATATATGTACAATATACCTACTTGAATATGTGTAATTATTGAAAGAATAAAAGTGTTAAAATTTTAAACCGATAACCCGTACGAGATATCCTGCAAGTGTAATCAACTTTAGTCATTGAGTGTTTATATAATAAATGTAATAATATATAACCATATGTCCATATAGCTATATTATATATCAAATAGGTATAATGGTGTATATATATATATATATAAGAATTGATTCATAACTGAAAATAATTATTAAAATTAATGCAAAGTCAAAGACTGAACCTACAAAACACAAAAGTGGCCTGTGCAATCTGTATACACGATGTTTAATCTTTAGTATGAATAAAACACAATTTAAAGTATTATATAGATTTATAGTTTTCTCAGTAGTTTACATTTAAACCATGTCAATGTGAACAATAATTATATAATATTTAGGTAATACATCGGTGAAATCTAGGTGAAATAGGTACTAAATCCACGTGGTTCAGGATCTGAAGATAGCCTGCAAATTATTTTTCGTCACAGGCCAGTCTTATAGTAAAATACTTAAAATACTTTAATGTAGTTAATAGGTACTTCAATATCAAGTGTTGATATAAACAAGCAATCACGATATAATTACAAAATATTTAACAACGATATGATACCTTTTTAGTTAGCAATTAATATAGGCACCTGCTGTATTAATTTAACTAATAAATAATCTATATAATAATTATGATCTATCTGCAGATTGAAAAATTAGAGAACCGATGATGAATAATTTATATTTTATATAAATATAATAGGTGATTTAGTAATTATATTATTTAGCGATTTTTAAAAACTTAAATAAATAATTGTAATTGAAAATACGACTAAAAAGTCATTATATTTATATTAAATATTCATAATTTGGAAAGTGATGGAAAATATTAAATAAATAATTTTTTTATTTTCGATAAATGAGCTAGCTATAAGAATGTTTTAATTTACTTCAATCGTTGGAACTTACTAGTAAACATAACTTTAAAGAGAAGTGGGCAGTTTTAATCACCTAATATCTAAATTAGAACTTAGAACGTGTGGCATAAAAAGACGTAGAGCAAAAGCCCTTAAGCAAAACAAAAAAAACCTACTCAGGATATATCTCCGTTATCCCCTCCTGCTCGTATATTTATGTGCGTATAAGTAAAACAGGGACGTGTGCGATATCACGCCGTTTGATTTCTCTAATTTACAATATTTTTTTTATAAAAATCCAATATTATGATATCATGACATCATTATTATAATATATAATATATTATCGTACCTCGGCGGAGGTAATATGACGTATTCACCGCGTCATCGCATACACATGCGTAATACGAATAACATGCGGTGTCGTGTGTGTGTGTGTGTATTAATAGAACATAAAATGTTTTTTTTTTTTTTGTTCATATCATAATAATCGACCGAAAAAAGCGTGCGGTGGCGACGGTGGCGTGCTAAACGAGCAATCATGGCACCCCTGCACATATCTACTTTGCCCACTGCTGCACCGGCGGCGCGGCGGCTGTGGCGGCAGCAATTACCGCCGAGTGCAAAAAGTTAAATATTGACCCGTTCGGAGAGCCGTGTTTTTCCGGGCGGAAAACGGAGAGGGAAAAAATAAAACTTTTCAATAAAACCCAATCAAAAACACGCGGACCCCACATTTACATTTTAAATCGGCCTTTCTAATTTTCACGAGGCACACGCGGCGGCTGGCGGTGGTGTAAAGAGCGCGAGTAAGAGGGAGGGTGACGGGCGAGGATTAATAAATGGAAAAACGTTTTGTCGACAAACCGTGGCGGCGGTGATGGCAGTGGCGGTGGCGGCGGCGGACGCCTGTCGGTGCATTTAAATTCCCGCTCAGAACTTTATTAATTTATATTATAAAACCCCGACGCGTATATATATACGCACGTAGACAGACACACGGGCACACACAGAAACACAGACACACACAGCCACACACGCACACGCGCGCGCGCGCACACACACACACACACACAGCTGCCTACTCACCCGCCACCGTCGCCCTATCGCTTGTCGTCGTCGACCGGGATGATGGAAAAAGCCATTGTTCCGACACCGCCACTCACACTCCGCGACGACTATACCACCCTCCCCCCCACACCACCATCCCACGTCAACGACACCACCCCGATCTACCGTCACCCCTTTTAACCTCGGCGCGTAAACCTCGCTGCCGACGTGCCGTATACATTATGTATGTATGTATGCAGGTATCGGCGTGCGTGCGTGTGTGTGCGAGCGCGAGATTCTCGCCGTGCAAAAGGGTGGCGGCGGCAGCGAATAAATCAACGGCACAAAATACGCACCTTTAATCCCGCGCGCGCGAAGCGAGAAGCGGCGGCGCGGTTAAGCGTAACTAACAGGTCTATATTGGTTCGTCAAGACTTTGCCGGTGCCAGACTCGTGCGTGTGCGTGTGTACGTGCGGGTGCGTATTATTATAATACACACCCTATACGCTATTATAATAAATATAAGGGTGGTGGCGGCTGTTGTTAAAAATGCATGCGACCCTCTTCGGGCGGCGGCAGATATTATCTCGGCACGCGGTGCACCTGGACCGTGGCGGCGGCGGTGCAGGGGTTGTATAAATTATTATATGTATACAAGTGTCAGCGAAGATCAATGGAAAAACGATAACTCGCATAACATAATATATAATATACGTATCCCCTATACGTGTACCGTACCCTTCGTATACGCATTATATATACATTATATTATTATATTATGTGATGCGCTCCGGGCACAGGTATTTTTATGGATTTCTTCATCCCCATTATGTTTATTGTCGTGTACGCATAAAACCACCGCCGCATGTCTAATATTATTGTCATGCGATTATCGTTGCGGCATTCCGGTCACGTGATTTTCGGCGAGAATGTCACCGATTACTATTTACTGTATAATACTATATAATGTATATTTTCTATACGAGTACAACATACATGAGCAAGACTCGTTGAATCAGTTAAAAAATATCAAAGTTATTTAGATACATTATAGAGATCTGTTTAAACCAAATTATACTACTCGGCATAGCTGAACTCGTGGCACAATAGTTAAAATATTTCAAACCATAAATGGACATCGTATTTCTTGAGCATGAAGGGTACAGTTTTGTACATTTTTGATTAAAAATTATAATATATTATGTCAATTCATAATTCATATTTTTTAATTAGGTAATAATAATCAATAAATAATAATTTATGGAATTGAGTAGCTGATTGAGACTCGTTTTGCAACTGCAAACCACAATATACCTACATAATTGTACACATTCGTATTACACCTAAATTGCGATTCAAAGCCGAAGTTACACAACACAAATATCTAAGTCGCGGACACAAAAAACGAAGAAAAATCGTGAAAACTGCAATCGATAATCAGACAATGGTGGAGACAAGCGTGGAAAAAACAATATGCAGCAACAGTTTTCACAATGACAACTAACGGAAAATATAATAATAATATGATTGGCGATCTTCTAAAGGTATATAAGCCGTGGTTGCCATGACCGCTATCGAAAGGCTCGAAAATCTCACAGAATTTTGTCGAAAACTTTCCGAACATGCCTGTCTGAAAATTTCATAGTGAAGTTTTATTAAGCATACGAGCCTATCCGTACTCCGGTAATTATGGGCGACCGCCTTCAATCCATATCAAAATTGTTCGTTTTTTTTTTGCATCCATTTCGTTACTGACAGATTTACGATGATTCTCGATCAAATTGTTTTCGTGTCGCCGTCGTTTATATAGTAGGTATACCGATGAATAGGAACAGTGATGTTTTGGAGGGTATACGCGGATATATGGCGTATATACCAGGCACAGCACAAGTTTAATATAATTTAGTCTTTATTAGTGAATACCCCATACAGTTACTTAAGATATGTCAGTGATCGGTATACACACGTATACCTTTAAAATTAATCAAATACATAATTGAAAAAATATATAAATTATTTTCAAAAAAATGTATATGTATCTTATTACCAGATTTGAAAGTTTGGTGGAATATTATCATATGTTTATTGGTAATCAACTATCATGTCTTGCATAAATTATCAATATCAATAAATTATACAATTATAACACACGTATATACGGGGGATAAGCTTAAGTAAGGGTTAATTTAAAAAATATTTAGGGTCTTTGGGGGTATGCCACTCATTCACGCATATGTGCTAATGCGTATACCCTAGAAACATTACGAAAACATCACTATATAGGAGTGTTATATAAGCTGCTGCAGATGTGCAGACGTGCAGTGCGACGTAATTTCAGCAAAACGAGCATACCATATATCATCTCCAGCTCGACGAAACGCGCCGCTCGTTACCGAAGATTTTCCGCGGGTGTTCCTAAATCATATCATCGGTCAAATTGTCAACTACAAATTCATACACCACAAAACGGTTCTACGATGCTTCTTTATAATTTATTTATCTATATATAAAAAAAAGTTTCGTACAATTAATACGATTGTGTTTTATTAGGTATTATAACTCTTTATTATTAATCACAACTCTTTGTAGCTATTTTACCTTTTAATAGTTGTGTATGTTTGCAGGTGTCTTGAAGCTTTTTATATAGATATGTGGTGATAACTTACTATTATGTATTATTTTAATTTTATAACTTTTCTTTATATTATATATATTCTTGTGTTACGTAATGTGTCGCCAAATATATGTGACTACCGTGTGTCATTATTATTGGATTTGGATATGTACATAAAATAAATGGTAAGTAATAATTAATAACAAATAATATTACATCTTACATGTATGTGATATGTCTATACTCCATATTATACATTATTTATAGCTATACATTTTATATAAAATCATCTACCGCGAATACTCTCCGTAAAGAATTTGTTGAAATTTTAGTGTTTTACAATCTAGGTTATATACATAAATACATAATACATCTTTGATACAGCTGAACATCAAAATTGAAGAGTTTAATCATTATCAAATATTCCAAATTCTGTGCAACTATAATATCTTAAAGAGTGAAAATAATTTTCCGCTTATTAAATTATTGAATACCTAATATTTTTTTAATAATTAAACTCAGCCAATAAACATGTTTGATTAGGTAATAAAATAGACAAACAGTACCACTATATATGTTGCATTAACACTCGAAAAAAATTTTCAATAGATATATTATTACTTCTTATATTATTTATTACAATAAGTCAATAATTTTGGTACTCGTGCAATTTCTTAGAAAATACTATATTTAAACACAACAAAAACATTGTCATTATGATGTTACCAATATAAATATTTAGCTATACACCGAATATATTAGCGAAATTTACACGTTACGGCTTATAAGGCATAAAAGATAATAATAACGGATATAACACAATATGGGGTCGCGTTTTTTTTTTAGAAAACGTTTTAACGAAAGTTAAATTAATTATTACATATATAATATTTGTGGTTTCCAAATTAAACAATGCATACCCCATAAAACATCCAAAGTCAAAATTAATAATTAAAAAAAAAATCTCCTATAATATGAGTTTTAGTAATGTAAAATGTTCTTTATCCGTTTATTTTCCATCGATGGCCTTGACAGTTAAAAAAATATATATACTATACAAATTCCATACTAAAGAAACGCTAATATCTTATACATGTCATATCAACATATTACTTTTTTCCAGGAGGTCAAAAAATGATGATATTATAAATAATAATAGATGCTAAATAAACAATCTAAAACAATAAAATATATTATATACAATATATTATGCATATAATATCGATGCTATAAGTAATAAAACGATAAAATAAATGATAAATCTGTCTTAATATAAATTATAAATAAATAGTTTAAATTTTGCTCATATGATTTCATTATTATAACTGATACTGATAATTGATTTATTAGCCTTTATTAGTATTTAATCATATTCTAGATATTGTAAAATAGTTGATTGTGAAACGGGTTATCACTACTTATCAAGCATGTGCGATTAACAAAATATAATATAAAGCTAATACCAAGCATGTTCAAGACAAAAAATTAAAATATATAATTTTAATAACTTATTGCTCAACATGAACAGACCATGATTGATCACCCAAAAATATTTTATGGTTTAGATTAACAGTCATTAATTGTATTAACTTTTTATCCAAACTGAAACTTTCTGCTTTCCAACTCGTTTGTAGCACAACTTCGCATGTTTGCTCATCGTAAATAGAGCCTGAAGTATAACACATTTGCATATTTTTTCATATTTATTTATGTACTTTATATTTTACTGTGATGCAAAGCCCAAAATTATGTTGTGCGTGGTTTTTTTTTAGTTTATTTTAATGTACTGAAAAGTAGTAGGTATATGTATCAAATTCCCAAGAGTTCAAATATTATTATACATACACTGAATAGATACAGTTTGAATGAAATGCTATTATTTACTTAATGATATACAATATACTTCTATAATAAAATCCAAGTACACTAATTTTCTCCATCATATATGATATAGTTTAAGATATATATATATATATAAATTATCTATAGTACATAACATACTACTATAATTTAATCTTATTGACAAACAAATTAATTCATCATTTTAAAAACTTTTAATTTAAACTCAAAATATACATTGCAATTTATACGTATTACAAATGGAAATAAATTGCTGAAAACAGCAACATTTTTACTAATATTTTTATACAGCACATTTTTTTACGGTAGCTAACTTAATATTTTCTTATTATTAATAATAATCGTTATATACTTGGAATTTCATAACATTAATTTTATTTTAAATATTATATCTATGGTTTTTTTTGAAGAGTACCTTGTAATTGCAAGTGTTGACTTCGTCAACTAATGCATACCTAATATTAACAAATTTACGTTCAGAATAGTATTTATAGTAATAGAGTTTTTATTTTTTATATAAGGGTAATAGTGAACCTATGTATTCAAATTAAAAGATAAGGCTATTTATCCAGATACCCTCTCCCTCAAGTAATCTTATTTTTATATTTTAATTTGAAGTACGTTATGAGTATTTTTAAAATTTAAGAAAAAAATTACAATTTTAAAATGCTTATAACTTAAGCAATAAACCTTAATCTTTTATGCAATTAATAATTTAATTCTTAAACTCAATATTACACTAAATTGTTTTTATTAATAATGAGTAATGAGTATAGTTATTATAGTAATTATTCATAAATTTATAATAAATAAAATATATGATTAATTTTGTAACAAGCATTTATCATAAAAAAAAAAAAAAACAAAAATGCTCAAATGAAAGTATAGTATGTACCTAATTAAAAATTTACACAAATGTAACAACAAAAAAAGCTCTGAACATTAAGTATTAATTTTATAATGAATATATTATTTAAAAAAATAAAACACATCACATAAAAATAATTTAATACTTAATTAATTAGAAACATATTAATTGTTATAAATGATAAATCATATTTAATGATTATCACTAATAATAAAGGTTATAAAAAATACTGTTAATTTTGAACACTGTTGGGGGATAAACACATTGTGAAGTATATAATAACGCTGTATAATATTCAATAACACACAATGATAACATTTTATATTAAAGTTATATACTTGTATCAAAACAATTGCTACGCATGAATGATCAATGGTTTAAATTGAATGGTAATTAATATAAGTTGCTAAATTAAATTTGCTAGTATCGTTCAAATTTAAGTATATGTACTGTTGAAGCAAGTAATTATAGTTATAATATATACGTTTATTTTTAAGTAATAATTTTACTTTTTTTATACTTTATTTAACAAATTTCAATTACAAAATCATAAAATAAAATGTACTTACTAATATGTAATAGCTAATCTCAGTGCAATATTATTTGCTGGCATACAATAGGTAATTGTCAGTAATTTGAAGCCAACAATAATTTTATAAGATATAATAAACATTGTATAAGTTTTTTGTTTACAGATTGATGCAGTAAAATTGGTTACTAATAAATAAATATGATGTATGATTATCTATTACTTAATATACTTGCAGTCTAATGTCTTATACTTATAATATTTAAACATTTTATTTTTCTTTTACAAACTGCGAATGTAATGTTTATTACGTGTTTAATATTCGACTACATATTGGTACTTATATATAGTTCTAAAAATTGAGCAATTTAGGTAAGTTTAATAATTATTATTCGTGGTTATTTAAACACTGACCTAACCAACTTTAATTTTGCAGGTTATCCTAAAATCAATTCATACAAAAACTTCATGGTTTTTGTTTCTACAATAATTTGTATAATTACTTCAATAACAACCATCTAAATTGCATACATAAACTATAGATATGTAAGTATATAATATATAATAATAAAGTATATATATATATATATATATTTTTTTTTTTTTTTTTTTTTTAAATGTAAATGTTATCAAAGATATGACTAATTCGTGAATAAGTAAATTAATATTTTTCAGACTTAATATAAAATTAGTTTCCTCATTTGTATGCCATAATGATAGGTACCATTATTATTTTACAACTTTTTTGGGCATTCCAATTATACTCATATTATCATATGAAACTGATATCCTATGATGCTGACGTTGATGTTTTGGTTGACATGAACTTTCAAGACTAATTTTAACTACATTCACCCTTTGCGACTTACTGTAGACAACCTTGTCCATCATCATTCACCACAAGATCTATATTTCACACGTGCCGACGTCATATTATTGCCAACTATACCTAAAATGGGCGACAGCCGACAAGTGAAA
This sequence comes from Pentalonia nigronervosa, assembly GCA_014851325.1. NCBI lineage: Eukaryota > Metazoa > Arthropoda > Insecta > Hemiptera > Aphididae > Pentalonia > Pentalonia nigronervosa. The sequence continues at coordinate 105,685 of JACXSJ010000295.1, forward strand.
AGTGTGAACAAACCAAAGTCCAAAGTCGGAACGAGCTTATTTGCTTGTTTAATGATTCAATTGAATATAACCGTACATGTGTTAATTATTTCTACACCGCCGTAAATCGCATGACATCACTGATACGAGTCAAATTTATTATCTCATTTAAGTGCATTTTTAATTTCAATCTGTTGGTCAATCAGAAAACATATAATTATGTTGTCATGTCCATAACACATATAGCGGAACATATATACTTAATCCTATTGGATGGCTGCCAAGATTCTGAAGTCTAAACTAGTATTACATTATATTATGGACGTGCGAGTAGGCATATTAAACATTACTATAATCGTCAATGCACTGCAGTAGATTATATATAAACAGGGTAGGTATCGTGTTTTCCATAAAGAGATTATAATATGTTTGGTTGGAACCTGATAAGGTAATTTCGATAAAACGTGCTGCGGTACAGTATCATAGGTAGATACATATCGTCTTGATTTTAATAACGAATGTAAATGTTTCCTAAATGCTTAAACCATATTGATTTTGTACGCATCGAGGCGCACCACCGATAAACACTACATGGCGTTATTGCGTAATACTATAAAGCAGTACATTGCAATCAGATACTAATTTTAATTAAGTATTCAAGTCTTCCGCTAATTGCTATACTTATATAGTGTATAATCTGGTGTACATTATGTTCATACACTTGAGTATATAATTTATTTTAACTACGCGAGTGAAATAGACGTGCAATTCGCATCGTCTCCGTACTGCAGGCAATATCGTTGGAATAATTGATTTGTTTCCGGCCCGAAGTAGGAATTACTGAGAATTAAGATTTTCGAAAACCGCGTAGAATTTAATGCGAGTAGTCAGTTGCGACTTGCGGTGTGTTTGGCTGTGGACGGAACAAATTAAAGGGAGGAATATCATTATTGTTTAATAGTTTTTGGCAACGCCGCCACAACGGCCATCGTAGTCTTCGCTCATTTTATATTAGCAGCAAACGCGCAATGATGTATATAATGATGCCAATATAAATATATACACAATATACTACCTATTAAACCCATTAAACCGTATCGCCGTACGATAGACCTTTGAAGTTATTTTCGACGCTATTATACTACTATTATGAATGCAGATCCGTATTTTTAATAGGGGTGCGAAAATTCTTAATTACAACCCCGTGTTTATCATATTATAATCTAGAGAGAGAGAGTATGAGATTAGAATGTGAATATATATATATATATATATAGGTGTAATATATTACGGAACAAGAACACTCGCCGCACCGCCGACGAAGACGAACGCTGTTTATATTTATTTCTTCTCGACTACAAATGAATATGCACCGCAACAGTTATATATTATATCGATGCAGTTGTGTATGCCGCCGCCGGCTCTGCTTTATGCGTATAATATTATGTCTTTCGTATAGGTACTACCTTTGATTATAGAATAGTCATAATAGTCATAATCAATGGTACCATCTACCTATATTTTATTGCACGGCATGGCTGGTGTGCTTTGTATCTGTTGCTCGGCGCACAGCATTACTATATGACAAAATGCGTCGGTGGAAGTAGTGGTTTACACCTCGGCGGCGGCGGCGGCGGCGTTCACGTACAATTATTATTATTCCTTAATTGGACAAAAACAACGCGCGGCAGTCGGTTGGAAACGAGTTTCCAGAGAACGCGAAACAAATGCAACACCAACATTGCAAACCGCGTAATGTCTAGAATAATTTAGTCTGTAGCGTCAGAGTCCTGCACAATAATATATTATTATAAGATAATTGTAACTACAACGACCATCGACGCCGCTACGATATAAATAAATAAAATAATATACTATTACAATATGTTCCTCCGTCTCCAGTCACAACCCGTGAACGCATCTCGCTGGACCGTCATCTTCCCGCACAATGACAATATGACACGACACATGGCAACATTTCCAAAGCAGAGTCGTTGATTCCACATTTCCACCCAACGGATACTTATAAGGCCAAGTGCACACCAATAACAACTGGCCGCCCGTTTCGCACTGTTTTGGCGTGAACTCGGCCTAAAAAACACTCATTTTTCGCATAACCGGCAAAATGCTGATCATATAATATTATTATTGTCCGTCAAGCCGAAACTACCGCTACAGCCATCAATCCGGCGTCATAGCTCCCGAGGGCGGTGCTGCTGCAGATCGTGTAGCAATAATAATATAATCGCGTGTATAATTTACTACGTATTTTTTACGGTATAGAAGAACCGGTCGATTGAAAGAATTATTATTATAATTAACTGCGTCGAGCAATGCCGAAAAAACTCGGTGCCAATAAATGATAATAATAATAATAATAATTATTATTATTATTAATATTATTATTATCATCATCGTCATCATTACTTATTATGTGTTTAAATATCGGTGCCCGCGAGGTGTATGTGAGACGTGAGCCTCTACTCTATCCAGTGTATATTATACTATAGTCTTTAGTACCCACATATAACAGGTTTGGTGCGGTTCAATACTTTAGAGTTTATTTGGACGGCGCGGGAAAACGACGCGTGCATAGACTTCGTTATTATTTGAGACTTGAGAGATGTTATTATTAATAAAATCATATTATTATTATAATGGTGCGATCTGCCGACGAGGTTCAGTGGCGGCGGAGGGACGGTCACGGCGGTTTAACCACGCCAAGTAAACCTCATGGTGAATATATAAGAATATCGTTATTGTGATTTTCATTATATCTTACCATTGATTATATCATTATAGACTATATAATAATAGTCCATTCTATAATCAATGGTCAATGGTCATACTATAGAAATATGTACACGTTTAAAATGTTCAAACACATCCTCGTTCATCTTCGTTTGGCCCATCATAGGGAATACATTATACAGTATTATACGGCCATTACGGCGGCGCCATAAATTTAAGATTTTTTTTTTTTTATTATTAAGATTCCAGTCTTAGCATTTTATTTCAAGATTTTAATGTGACTAATAAACAATGATAACGATATATTTATTTTGAGATTCCTCAAAGTATTTGATTACCAACTCGCACAGTACCTAATTGTGATTATACTAAAGAAAAAATGTATATATTCTTGTTCTCTTTTTGAGGTTTATCCGTTTTCTTTTAAATCGGACATAACCACATAAGCCATAAGAAGTTATTATTATACATTTTAAAGTTTATATTATATAATTTATTCTAGTGTGAACAAATACATTTTTATAAATGTTACGATTTAGTCAATAAAATATGTTTATCTAATTTCGAACCGAGCAAGATCAAGATGTCGTTGTCATTGTATACGGTCAATTTATTATAAATGTATTGTCTTAAAATAGAATACGTTTTACGTTACTTTATGACTTTGAAATAATAACTAATAACGGGCTATTGAAATTGGACTATAAATATATAAACGTTGTCTTATAAGTATTGTTTATTTAGTATTTTCTGGTATAAGTGACGTACCAATTGAAAGTACGCGCTCATTACTCATTTTATTTATTATACGTTATTCAGTTATTGAGTAGTTATCAAGTAGTATGCTGTGCGTACTGTGATCAGTTTACTGCGTATTTTATAATTTCACAAGTGTTTTTTTATATATATACATACAATTCTTTTTTTCTTCGCTGTTGCTTCACGATGCTTTATATTCTTTTAACAATCGCCGAGCTTAGAGAATCGTTTTTTCTTCTCAGTGTCTACCGCGAATACAAAAGATAGTAAAACAACAATCGAAATAATATAATCACTTTTTTCTTTCTTTTTTTTAATTCGCGTCAGATTATTTGCTCGCCACAACATATTATTATCATAATATTCATAGCATATAATATTATATTGTCTGGCACCGTCACGGCGAATTTTTGAGGAATTAATTATTATTTTATTATATTATTATAAACGAAGGATGAGAAAAATAAATCATTTCGTCCGTGCAACAGTGTTGGATGGGGGGACTATTATAATGGATATAAGTTATAAACTTGTAGTATTACATGTCGATCGTATGTCAATCCCCCCCCCACATAACTCGAACCCAATGACCGTGCGTTATGGACCTCGTTGAACACATCATAATAATATTATTATTATTTTACGCCCGGGACGACTATAACCCGCCGTCATGTGATCCTTTTTTATTTATATTTTATATCCTATACCTAATCTGGTTTACGGAGTCGACCGGAGAATACGCACATTTTAATTTAAAATGTTTTTTTCTGAACTCCGCAAATGGCAATAATTTCTTTAATGACGGCGGCGTGTCGTGTGAATGTTAAGACGGAGTTTTTTTTTTTTGCACGTTGTTAAACGGGTAATATTATTCCTATATAACGAAGAAGCGAGTATTTTTTTTTTTTTACTTTATTACTTGTTTTTTGTTCCTTTCATTTTTTACTTCTCTTCGATTATTTATTTTTGTGGCGGCGGCGGCGACGACGGTATACCGGTCGCATTTGTCCGACATGACAGGCCGGCCATTAGCCCGTTAAAACTGTTGTTTTTTGTCGTGTTCCGTGAAGAGTCGTGCGCGAGTCGTGACTCGAATGCATACGCGCGAGCACACACACACACGAGCGCACACAAATCATTACAGACTGCGTACAAACACCACACACATGCTGGCGCGCGCACATCCGCCAACAATCGCAGCACATTCTTTTCGCCGCCGCCAGTGGTGCCAATTAGGCGCAGTACACTCTGGGTGTGTGTGTGTGAAATCGATCTAAAATCTACTCGTGGAGGGGGCGGAAGGGCTGTTATTTATCTTATAAAAATATAAAACATAATATACTTGCAACGTACGTAATAAACGCTTATTAGAAGAAGAATATTATTATTACTATTATTATTATTATTATAGGTACTACGGGAGAACGAGAAGACGAGAATAATAATAATAAGAAAACACGGCGGTGTGCGTGTGCGAGCGCGAGAAACGGAAAATAAAAACCGCCGACCGTCATCTTGTCGAACGGAGGAGAGGTGGTCGGCGGCCGACAATTTCGGGTCGGTGGTTCCCGGAATACTTTAATTATAACGCCGGGGTCCCCAGAAATGGGACGTGGGCCGCGGGGCGGCGGTGGCGGCGGCGGGTACACACTGCGACGTGATCGCCGACGGTGTAGTGGCAGTGGGGGGGGGGGGTCGGCGGCGGTCTACGGGACGTTAAAAAGTTTATAAAAACCCAAGTCGACAGCGATTGGCTGTCGGACATCTGCTACAAGCCGGCTCCACGTGGAGCCCACTTAACCACCGCCGCCGACGGCCGTATATACGAAATATCGACCGTCTTCCCGCCCGCCCATCACTTCCCTCCGACGCTCCGACCCGTTCCGCCGTCCGACAGTCGTGTACCGTCGTTCCTCACCGCACCGCCGTGACGGCCACTAGTTCCACGTCGCCTCCGCCGCAGTCGGTCCTCCTCCGCCCCGCCGCCGATCACTTCCCGCCCGGGAGGTCTGCGAGTGGAATGCACGTAATCTTCTACCGCCGTCGCCGCCGACTATACACAACGACTCTACGCCACGATGGCGGTTTATCTGATGAAGCGGAATGGTGGCGGCGACGGCGGTGATAAATAGAGCCGATAGACATGGAATTGAATAAGATACTCGCGCGTCCAATGATTCCCAAAAAAATGAGAAAAATAAATAAATCCGTTGTCGGTCGGTCGGCACGTATATCATGGTATAATATTATTGTTGTTGACTTGTTGTCGTCGTGTACCGCATGGTGTTCGCAATCGGTTTTGCTATACGTGTGTGCGTGTGCGTTTATCGGTTGTCGAATGACGGCGAGAGAGGGGTGAGCGAGGAAATGGGCGACCGCAACGACAATGTAATAAATCGAGACCCAATTAAGGGGAAGGGGTAATAGCAGTACACATACCGTGGGCGTCGTCCGACAACGTGTATATACAAGCGCATACCATGCAGACTCGGTGTGGTAATAATAATAATAACGACGACGATGATAATAATACTCGTAATGATAATAATAAAACCGTGCGTACCGATAATGGTCGTGGGGACCGCCGTGTATAATGACGGACGCGACGGCGGCGGAGCCATATAATTTGTCGGTCACGGTTTTTCCCGTCGGCCCTACCCACCCAAAAGTGAGCGTGCCACTGCGAGAATATCGCAGACGAGCCCGTGACCGCCGCCGTGCACCCCCTCTCGCAATGAGCGTCGGTCAACGCAAAAGGCCAAAACAGGAAAAACGAAAACGACGCTCTTGCACGCTGCTCGCTTCGGACGAGAAATTCCTGCATGTCATTACGCCGGCCTGGGCAAACCCGTACCAATGAATTGGTGAATAATCCGTCGTCGGTCCTTTATTCACGATATTATTATATTGTGTCGTAAAAACGTTACGAAAAAATCATTTTCCATCAACGGAGGATGATAATAATTATCATGTAGTTTTCGTGTTTTCTCCTTTTACGTCGTCTAGTACATACATAATATTTTAAATTATAATATTAATAATAATAATACCGACAAACAAATTAACGCGTAATTAAGTGTAGTATTATAATATTATGCAGAGGTATACCTATTTACAGTATAAATACAGAACGGCAGCTCCGCCGCGGGCCGCGACGGCGATAATATTATAACTCGTGTTCACTACCGTTGATAATAATATTACATTATATACACTCCACAGCAATATTATGTACAAGTCTTGGTCGCGTGTCAAGTGCATCATAACATGTACCCGAAAAATGTGTATTTACAACGATATAATATTGTAGTGTGATAATGTTGATTTGACGTGGATTTTAATTTCGTTTTTTTAAGACACACATTCCGCAACGTGTAATTATTAAACTGTTTTTAATTTCCACGCCGAGCGCCGGGTCGTTATTATTATTTCTGGGAAAAAAAAATAATTACTATAATTGACCGCAATTAGGACGGTGTTGTTGGGCGGAGGGCTTGTGTCGGGTTAAAGGTACGCGAGGAATTCGCCCGTTTTGGTTTCTCTCATTAAAACGTTATTAATACAACGTCGGTGAATGGCGCGAATCGCTCGCGTACAACGCACATACGCGAGGACCCGTCTTCAGCGATTTCGGACGATTTATTTTTTTTATTTACCTCGGCTTATGATATTTTCCGCTTGTATACTTTTATACGTTATTATATCGTCATGACATACGTTCCGCCGCGGCCGGTTGATCGTTGTTCAGAGTTTGGTGTTATAATTTTATTATAGTAGGTTTATACGCAGGTATGCGTGTTAGGACCCGACAAAGCGTGCAAACCGTCACCAGTTTTATTTATTTAGTTATTGTTGTTTACCGCGGGCACTCGTTAAAAATGTTTTTTTTTTTTATTATTCTCGATTATGTGCACACACAGCGGAAACACATAAAAACCGACGACATCGGTGAAACAACGCTACAGCTATAAATGATGTGTATAGGTACTAATCAATACCGTGCAGACGTCGTAATGGAGTGTGAAGTTTACGGATGGGCAAAACAGTGTTTGACACGGATCGACAGGATTGAAATAAAATAACAAGTGACAAACGCCGCGGAGAGAAAATAAAATATGAGAAAACTCTCGTGTCGACGACACACGGGCCTCAGCCAGCGAGACGACTGTGTATAAAAATGCGCAAACAGTACTAGACGAAACTGTTTATTTTATATATAATAAACTGTATACACATATACTACTATTGTATATATACTAAATACAGTAGTCCTATTTGATATACATATATCAACATATACATGTATATCGATTATAAGTTTTTGGAATCGCTCTGAACACCGTTTAAGCTTCTCTTTCCGATTTACACACACTCTTATTCATTTCTCGCATCACTCTTTTACACCATTTACATCTCTCCCTCTGGATCTTTCTCTCTTTATTGATTTTAAGAGGCTCAAATATATCATATTGATGTATAATACACGTATTTAGTGCGCATCACGGTTGTCGAAAAGAACACGAGTGTACGTGGTATACACACACACACACACACAAATGTACACACCGAGGAAACGGAGAAACAGAAAGGTCGAGGTAATCGCGAAATTGTGATTATAATGTATTATACACGCGTGCGTATATAATAATATATACTTTGGTAATCACTGTGCGATGACAAACGGCGATGGACGGAACGTGCGCCTAGCACGTATTATAATATGTATGTAGTATATACAATGTTATTGTGTGCACGACCGAGAAAGCCGCTACCACTCACCGACCAATGTAGCGTGTCTGACGGAGAGAAGTGAAGGAGAGAAAAAGAGAGACGGCGAAAGAAAACCTATGGCGATCGTCGTACGGAAGCGCTCTGGCCGTTTGCCAGGTGGTATACACGCACACGTATGCACCTCACGGCGCCGCGATGTATGTGTGTGCAGTATAGTGCGTCGGACAAGCGGTGGCAGCGGTTTCAGAGGGGAGTCACCCGCGTGACCTTTGCAGTCTTTATCGGCCGATTTCTGAGGGATCGATATTGTACACACGCTGCGGTAGGCGGCAGCCACCACCGCCAAAGTCGACAACGACGACGACGACGACGACGACAACGACGCCGCCAGAACCGATCTGAATCGCAAATTCCCCGGTGCCGGATCACACCGGTCTCCCCGCCGCCGACCACCGTGATGCAGCGGATCCCCGACACTCCCGAGCGCCGCCGTTTCACGCTCACGCGTTTCGTATACAGTGCGTGCGCGCACGGCACGTCCGGATTTGCATATACGCTCGCGAACGTGAGACGCATACGCGCCCAACCGACCCTGCGAATTCCGATCACGTCCGCTTAATGCGCCCTTTAATTTCACCAATAACCCAGGGAGTTAATAATATCCTATTTTTTCCCCGTATATACGTACAAGCGAACCAAGAAAAAATTACATTTTCATTCCGGTCGGATATCGCGTTCTGACCGCATTCTATTTACCGGTTTTTATTTTATTTTTTACGTTTTTATCGTGTTTCTGTATACATTCATTATTATATAATATGTATTTTTGTTTTGTTTCTCGTCGCAGTAGTATTTATATTATAATGGGGGTAGAGTCGATCGGCCGACAACGGAGGCGACGGCGACGGCAGGCGGAGGGCGAACGCGACCGACGACAGCCTTGTTTACACGCGCATGCACACGCACGCACGCACTCGCCCGCCAACCGATAATCTGCATTTATGTGTACACACAATAATAGTAATAATAAAATAAATATCATTATTGGCCGAGGTTGCGGTGTGTATGGCCAACGCATATACATATAATATGATATACTTTATACATACGAGTGTATGTATATAATTATAATATATATATAATATGCGTATGTACATACGCGCGTGGAAACGTTTACCAACACAAACACACACATTTACTCTCTCACACATACGTGTTTGTGTGCGCGCGAGCGGGTGGAACACAAAACGGGTTTAAATTTACAATACCCTTTTCGAGTGTCGGCAAATATTTGACGACAGCAACCCATATGGCTGCCCTCCTCGCCACCCCTCCGCCAACATGTATTCCATCTACGGCTCGCTGACGCCGCCGCATTGCCGCCCCCTAACCCAAAACTGCATTTTTATTTTTTTTATATTTTTTTTTCTACGCGCCGGAAACGGTTTTATTTTTTTTTTCTTGCAGCACCGAAAGTCTGAAAGGGTTCTTCATATTATTATTATTATATAATATAGACAAATATAACACGCGGCTGACAAAAACAAACTGCTACACATACGCCACGCGGGTGTATATATAGCTGCTGTTCACGTCAAGGTTTCTAAATTTTCAACCGGAAAGTAATCCCTTCGTCCGGAGCTGTGAGAGGGAGACGACGTGTTATAATAATGATAATATATTATCTTGCGCGCACTTAGAGGATTGCGGATGTTATAGCCGTTATAGGGGGTACTTTAGTAACTCAAAAAATCCAGACCTCGAATTAATTTTTCCACAATTAGTTGCTCCACACTCTTTCATTTTGAAATGCGTTTGATTTTTGTCCGGTAAATGTTATGACTGTGCTCATAGGAGCGGATAGCAAATTTTTGCTAGCATAAGATATACCTACAGCAGTTTATACTTGCAGTTTTAGTAGGTATTTAGTCTAGACTCTAGATCGATCATAATCCGATAAGATCATAAAATAAGTACGTATACTAAGACGGTAATAGGTACACAATATGTCTAATGTATAAAATACTATCGTTACATGTATAGTATATCAAGTAAATAACTCGCTATAATATATTATGTCTTGGTAAGTTATCCACAATTTGCAGCACCGCCAACATTTTAGGTCTATAATTGCGCCTACACGACTCACGGGTTTTATGTTCACAGTCATTAGTACACAAACACGCATTATGTTGTAGGATAATTATGTATTATTGTGACTGTAATATTGCGAGTTTTTTATTATTCCCTGCGGCAGTATAGTTTTGCCGTGTCGTCCTTTTTGTATTTTAATCCACTCGCGTACGTACGCACCAATATTATAATATTTTTGAATTTCAGACAAGCCGGATTTACAACGGCATTCATTCTAAAGACGTATATATATTTTTTTTACGTTTTGTGTAATATCTACATATTATTATATTTTACGGTTTACGTGTGGCAAACGACAACGGCGTCGAAAAATAGATTTCTAGATTTATAATCGCGCCGGCAGTGCAACAATGTATATATAACAACACCGCCTCACCGGGTTGTTTTCTTGAATCCGATCCAACACATCGACCGACGATTATTTTCCAACACACTCGACAGTCGAGATGCTCACTTAATATACAATATATATTATACAGCGCGCGTATACGAACGCTGTCAAAAAAACGCACAGTCATGTTATTATTATTATTATTATTATGGTGTGTTGATCGCCTAAAGGATGTCGTTGATGTACATATTTTCGTTATTTTTAAATATCTACCCAACCGTTAAATCTTTATAGGTACTCTTGAAAATTTTATATACAAACAATCTTGTACAGAAAATCAATACTATGACTTTATATAATATACGTCTATACCTTTCACCCCATAACGGATATAATGTCAGTGGGTAATCTATTATATGATTTTCGATTTTATTTTATCGTTAGTGTTATTAGAAAAAATTGTTATTTATAACTCGATCTCGTAAAAAACAGATTTTTTTTCGTTCACTTATTAATAATATAGGTATTTAGAATATATTTAATAAATACACCTAGCTATTAGGTACATCATTGGGCATAGAACATAATATTATGTTCAAAAGTTATCAATGGTCATTGATCATCAATAATGGACAATGAGTTATGTAATCAGACGATGAAATATAAACATGAGTAAATAAATATTAAAAAGATTTTGAATATACAACAAAAAAAACTCTACAGTCCATGGTATTAATTACTGTTAAGAAACATTGCGTTGTGGTGTATTTATGTAAACAACATTATTATTATGTCGAACGTGTGTTTTTTTATATTATAATATAATACATAGATTTTTAAATCAAATATCAAGTTTTAGAAATTGGTATGGGCGTTTCTCTAGCCAAAGTCGCAACTAAATTCCATTCCCTCATAATTAATTGCATATCACAAAAAAAAAAAATCAAAAACAATTAGTTATATTTTGTTTGTATTAAAGGCTATATATTTATTCAGTACATGTAGACTTTTTTCTTAATTTTGGTAACAAACTAACAACAATATTATTATAGTGGGCAGTCTTTGTTCGGTTATTATTATAATATTATAATATTTATGTGTGTTGTATTACACGGATTATAATAGGAATATAAAATAATTCGTTATGATATAATATGTAAATTATATAGGAAGAGGTGTGTTGGGAAAGCCCATCCGATAAGAATATAAACGTTTTAGACGTGTCCATTATATATCATTAAACAAAATGCACTCCTTCGACCCGAATATATTATAATAATAAGTGTATAATAATATTATAAGCGCACGCCGAGCGGACACATTATTACAATGATGAATGCACACATACTAAATTTAACATAAAAAAAACATCATTGTAAATCCAATAATATAGCTCCTCGCTAAGCTCATAATACAATCTAAAATAAGAAGCTATTTATAATGATATGTATATGCGCGTACATCGTGTCGTTGCGTAGTTAATTAATTACGTGGCAACATTCTGCACCTCTGTAGTAGACTGTAGTCTGTAGGAGATTCACACGCAACGAAAAATTAGAATCTGGCGGTCTCCCATATAATAATAGTAATATAACACACCACACAAACACACACACAACCGACACCGCACGCCGAGGTTTATATTTTTAGTCGTTAGTTTATTATTATTATTATACGTCTTTTTTTTATTCAGTATAAACAAAACAGTTGCACATAATAATAAAAAAAAAAAAACTGTGTATATATTATACATATATCTCATTAGGCACATTATCACGTTTCCCTTTTGGCCTTCTCCCGGCTTGCTCTCTCCCTCTTTCTCTCTCACTGTACTACGGTCCACGGAGTTATAATAATAACGTCGGACATAATCTCCTCCGGGTGCATTGGGCTGTGAAACTGAACGGATAAACACGATTTTTACCCTCGATAAACAACCGGCATGGCCGCCACCGCCCGCTGTTTATAACCTGAATAATATTATGTACATATATAATGGGAAACGTGCAGGGAAAAAAAATAGAGAAAAAAAAAAAGGAAGAGCACAACAGAAGAGCACTCGGAATCGATTTTATTGTGTTTCTCTGTATACGCGAAAACGAGCATCTGCTGCTGCTGCTGGTCGTGCAAAATCGTAATGCGTTATAATAGGTTTGTCAGGTAGTCGTCGTCGACGGCGTGTGTGTTTGTGGAGTCCCATGCTGTGTGTGTATGTGTAAAAATCACACACGAACATAAAATATTATATTGTACGATATAAATTTCACTGTAGACATTCCACGGACCGGTTCAATTACACTAAACATTTCCTCCTCCTCGTCTCCTCCGGTCACGAAGTTGTAGAGCCTCCTCATCTCATTCTCCCCATCTGAGAGCGCGTCACCGCCGACATCGTCGTCGTAGTCGTTCACGGTCGAACGGACAAACAGTTGTTTTAAGGTCGCGTTTTAACCATAAACAGTTGTGGAACGCGTTTTTCGATGCTCACACACACACACACACACACACAAAAGCACATGTGATCTCGCGCACGCCCGAACGTTTTATGTCATCGTCGGCCACCGTATGTCAAAATTTTCATGGTTGACGAACATCCTGCAGGGAAGAGGGGAACAAATAAAAACTATTTTTTTAAACGAAAAACAAAAACACGCGCCTTGGCCGTGTTGCTCTTTGTCGCACGACGTGTAATCATTACTATTATAATTATTCGATCGTGAAAAAAACACAACACTGCGGGTTTACACCTACTCTATAGGTACCTACATAATATATTATATTATAATAATAATCTCGCTTAAGTACCGAAAAATAAATACTTGATTTGAATATTATGCTAATGCGTACTGTTTGGAAAAAAATATGAAACAACGCACCAACGAATACATTAATAATTTTAGGCCACATACATATACAGTAGACACACACGCACACACACACACACACACGCACATAATTCTATATGTATACTGATGATTGGTGTATAAAAACACATTGTTAACCACACACTAGATTAGGTATGGCCGAGCGGGAAAATTTACATACAGTACGGCAAACAACGGCCCCCGTCGCACTGCACTACACACGGAGACTGTAATAAAGTTTAATGTCAATATCAGCGCGTTCTAATCTTCAGAGAATAATAATAACAATAATAATTGTTTAATCTAGTTTAACCACGGATTTACTACCAGATTTTAACCGTGGTTAAACTAGATAACCGTTAGGCATATCAATTATCGGCAAACCCGTACGACGAAGGCGGTCTTACCGTCTATTACAATAATGTTAAATAAATAATTTAATAATAATATTACGTGTAAAGAACAGCGGAAAGTATCAGTATATCGCATAATACCACTCGGTTACCTAACATTTAATGGTGATAATGTTAATAATATAGTATAATATATCGGGCAAACTTGCGCGCCTTCGCACGGACCAATAATAAATAATAATCACATAGTAATAAGAATAATTATGTGTGCGATACGCATCGACGAAACCACGAAACCATATATCTTTTGTGCCGACTTGACTTCAACAGAACTCAGAAGGTGGGGTTGTGTATACAACGAGCAAATAATGAATGTTTTAATAATAACAACAATAATAGTTCAACGGGCCGTTAAATTGTGTGTATATTGTCTGTTGTGTATATGTGTATGCATATCATCATCATAATATAATAATAATATACGTGTGTGTATTCGTCGGTGATGACGATGATGACGACGACTAGGGAAACGGTAATTATATTCTTACTTTCAAAATTCCTCGTTAATTATAGGGCCGAGAAAGTTATATAATAAATTCGAGAGAGAAAAAATAAAATAATAATAACAAAAACAATACCTTCATTACGTTTTAAGTACTTATTCAAATTAACAAATTTTATCGTACCTATATATATAGTATTTGATGTTTAAAACACTTAATGACAACGAATAAGTAAAAAAAAAAAAATACTATATTAAAACGCGAAACATAAATATGCATATTAATAACAATTACTTCGTAATATTATGCATATTTTTTTCGCATCGCGTACTCCTCGTCAAAAACCACAAACCTCAGAGCATACACGCTATATATACGAGACTTGTGAAATGCAAATGGATCTTTATTATACGCTTAAATGTCAATAAGTCTTCATCTTCTTCTTTCTGATCTTGCAGATTATTTGAATTCCGGGAAAATTTTAATTTTTTATTTACATATTTATAGCGTAACATTCACCCCTTCTCCTGGTTGCGCCATTAGTTAGATACCTACATAGTTATGTGATACTGGCCATTACGGTATAATACACGTTTAGTTTTTAATCATCAGACAGGACCATCAACGAGTTGTACGTACCGAGTTAGCGGCGAAGAAATAACTCGGCTAAATAATGTTCAACATTCCTGAATCGTAATGATGAATACGACAAATTTGTTGTTTTTCTCTGTATACTTACTCTTGTTGCGTTCTTTTGTTGGCGGAAGATTGGTTTTTTTTCTCAAAAAGAAACCATTATTGTGGTATACGTGTACATGTATTCATCTGGTGCAGGCGTGCAGCAGTTTAAAGGCGTATTTCGATCTTATTGTTGTCCATTTAGGTATACGAATATATATATATATATATATATATATATATATAGAGAGAGAGAGAGAGAGATTGAACTGGAAGTGAATCCATTTTTTTCTCCAGTGTGCCCGCATGTCTTGTTATACTATAATAATATAATATACATCACCCACCGCAGCAAGTGGGCTTTCAATTCTTATATATATTTTTAAACTTTTTTTTCGCTGCGGAATATGCTGCACAATATTATAATTTAATATTACACATTATTGTAACGTACTAACAGCAAACCAATAATAATATTTACCTACCTCAGAAATATTTTGAACTATAAGCATTGATTATATGGATATATCGACATGGGTCCAAAAACAATAGTGCGTCCTGATTGTCCTGAATATTTCATTCGAATATATGTATAATAAGAGGTCATATCAAATTATACTCGTATATTATTATAATTTATAATGTATAGGCTGTAAGATTGCTAATAAAGATAAACCGCAGTCATGATTCACAATTATTGATAAATATTAATAATGTATACACAAGTACTCATGAATTGGTAATGATTTTAATTTTTAAACATGAATACCTGTTATACTACTCGAAAAACATTTTAGTTAACAATTCGGAATAATTATATACTTAACATGCCTTTTTTATGGTAATTATAAAAGAAAACTATAATAATAAACACATTAAAATCCTTGTATTTCATTTATAGATAGATTACAATAATTTAATAGTTCTATTATACACGGTTTATAAAAAAAATATTACTGCTATATATATATATATATATATATAGGTAATATAATGTATAATATAATTGCCAATTGGTCTCAAGGCTGTGAGCGCGGCATGAACACGTATCATTCATTAAATTATTGGCTGTATTTTGCGGTATATTATTCTTCAATTACATATTGTTTTTAACTCTATGCGTATGTTTGACTATATATGACTATTATATGTTTATAATAATATTTTAGCTTCAAAAAAAACGTTATCGCTTATTCGATAAATACAATATGGGCATTAATCATTATTACACACTAATATAGGTAAAATGTGTAATATTATAAAATTATTATCGCATATATATATATATATAAAACGAAAATCCACAAAACAATATCATTGTGGTTGTCAAAACATTTTCTCGTTCAGTACCATATATATATAAGCGATAATGTGCAGTGTGCAGTGTTATTAAATTTAATATTTAGCCTTGATTTAAAACCAAATTTTTAACAAGCGAATAACAGCAGCTGCAGTAATGCTAATAAATCCAACGTCGATGAGTAAATACTTTTATACCAGTGGCATATTTATGTGTAATGGAGTATTATTTATGTGTATGGAGGGTATGGTGGGTATCGTATCCCCCTGGGAATTCATTATATTTTCTATATATTTTCTTGAACTTATAAAAAGAATAAATATTAATATGTTGAGAATAAACATATCAGTTTAACAAAAAAAAAATTATAATGATATTATACGTGATAATAGGTACTTCAATAGTTCCAGTCTGTGATTTTCGTCAATATTCCATATCTTTGGTACATATACGTGTAATTTTACTTGAGCATTGTGCAGTTGTGAATTTGTTAATTAATTTTTAACATTTTATAGGAGCTTGAACAATTATTTCTTATAATTACACCACCCCTCCTTTACAATAAAAAAAAAAAAATATATAAATATGTGTGACTAAAAAATTGATACAATAAACGTACTTATAAATATAATATGTTAACATATTATTATGATATAAAATATACACGAGATTTTCATTTAGATTTTAACTATATTACGAGTATATAATGTAAAACCACATCGCTGCTATGTACTTTTACTTATTTATATATACCGTCAGTAGCTGGTTTATCATAGGTATACGATACATATACGATATACGTTGCATATACATTCTCGACACGTATATCATACATGCATGTACATAACATACAATATATGCTGAGGTCGTTTTTCTGAAAGAAAAAAATATATCCCGATGGATTTTCCGTGTTCAAAACATATTGTGTATATATTATTTATTCGGACACGGCGTAGGGTCGCCAAGTTCACACGTACGTGACGCTCGGTACAGTGTTTTTTATTTTCTTCCTCCTACTCCTCTCCTCAGTACACACACATACAATATATATTTGTATAATATAGATAAATACGATTACCTATATTTATTATTATTATTATTGTTATTAATCGAACGGTCGAAGGATGCGGACGTTAAAAACGTATTCACCACGAGATGAGTAATAGGGTGTCGGACGTAAAAACGGTCACGGGCTTGCCAATCTGACGGCGGCACTGACGGTCTTCTGGAGTGGGTCGGGAGCGAGGTATAAGACTACGGAGGTGTACATATTATAATATATATACCTGTATAGGTATGCTGTACACACGTATATAAAGAGCCAGCGGACGGGTCGCGGGAATGTAGGTGTATATATATACAAGGTGTCGGGTGCGGGGAGGCTATTGGACTCTGAGAGAGAGGTGGTAGAGGTTTGGGTCGGTTTTACAGCCGTCCTTACACTAATTATCCGACAGAGTTAAGTGGCAACGTGTGGGCGTGAGAGTAATCTCCGACCCAACGCCCGTCTGCCGCCGACGCCCGCGGGCACCTCTTACACAACTACATATAGTTGTTGCCGCAGCCGCCGCCTAGTCGTGTTGTATATTATATTATATACAAAACACACACACACACACACACACATATGCACTGTATACAAGCATATATACATCTAGCGTTTCCAGATATAAATTACACATCCCGACGACTTATTGTTCCTTTTATTATTGTGTTATTATATTATTATTATTATTATTTATTATTATCATCATCGTCATCGTCGTCGGTCGTCGGTCGTTCGTTCCTAATATTCCCATTCAAATATCACGTGGTATGCGCGTATCATCATCACGTGGTTAATAATAATACCGCGGTATATAATGATATAGGTAGATTATACTATAGTCTATAGGTAGTATATTATAATATAATAATAATAATGCCCAGAATCGGCGTATGTGGCGTGAGGGCCACAGAGTTGCGGTTTTTTTTTTACAATTTACAGCGGATAATAACACACACATATAATATATATAGCTGTATTTTACCTAGGTATTATAATATTCATATATGTGCATACATTTATACCTACGTCATGACGTTTGTAACGAGATCCGGCGAGAACGACGAGCGTCGAAAACATTCCACGCTATGAGATGATGTCGATATTTTGTTTAAACAACCCCGCACTGTTCTACGTATATATAAATTTATACACCACAACACATACGGTATTTCTCCTCGGACGATTCCCGTCCAAAGATAAATCACGAAGTATCCCTTTTTTCCCCCTAACTCCACCATTTACTCGTCATGCTGACGCGGGGTTACTTGCGATTGTATATATACCTACGCGTGTGTGTGTGTGTGTGTGTGTGTGTGTGTATTATATATATATACGCTGAGAAAAGGACTTGTGTCGTAAATCGTGTGCGACGTCTGTGCGCTGCACGAAGACGAGTAGCCGTAGCAGATGCCGAGTATATATACAACATATATGTGTATGTGTGTAGTATGTAAGTACGTATACATAAATATAATATATATATATTGTATATATGACGGCAAATGCGGTTTGTTGAAGAGGGGTACGCGCGCGCGCACGAATATATATATATATATATATATATATATATAATATACACTGCACGCGGAGGCGGTTATGTGTTGAAGATAAAATAAAAAAAAAATAAAAAACGGTTAGACCCATATCGATGTACACACACGAACCACACCACTCGGCACATACACACGCACACGTGATATCGTTAAAAATAACACGATTCATTTTTTTTTTATTTCGTTTCGTGCTGTACATGATTTTTTTGTTTATATATATATATATATAAGTGTATACATTTTTTTTTATACGACTTCCAGATTGTAAAATTCATTAAGTCCATTACCGAGCGCGTTTTCGTTTTAATTATTTCGCTTTCCGAGTCGTTAAAGCGCGCGTTCTTTGTGTGAAAAAGGGGAGCGAAAGGCCGGGTGAGACGGCTGCGTTGTGGGGCTGAGTGTAAAGTTGAAAGTAATTGGGCGACGCCCGGAGCTTTAGACGTCTTCGCTTTTCTGTCTCCTTCTATGTATATATATATATATTGTCGCTGCTGTCTCTTGCTTTTTTTTCTTTCCCCTTCGTTCGGCTCTTTTCTCTTGTGCGCGATGTCATGAAAAGGGAGAGGGTCGAATTCAATATACAAGCATCACCACGGCATATATATACACGCTACACTACCTATATATATATATATATTATATACGGTGGCGATGAGAGAGTGGTGTTAGCGCCGCGCACAACCCCTCCGGACCTCCGGTGCAATAAAGTTCTTGTGTTCATATCGCAAAAGTTCTCTCCAAAATGGAAGTGTACGTGTGTGCGTGCTGCGCGTCGTATACTTGCTTTCTCATAATTTATCTAATAAACGACTTTTCGGACGAAGGAAATCGCGGGGATCGCGAGAAAAAAAAATTCAGGCACAAACGCAGGCCCGTTGAACGCGAATCGATCTAATCCATTATCCCCTGCGCGCATATAACGTACGCGTATATGTATATACGAATATATACACACGTTGCGGAAATTAAAACAAAAGTTTGACGCTAACGGAAATTTATCGGCCGTAACGAGATTGGCAAACGCAATTATCGTCGTCGCGGCGCGGCCGACGGGCTATATATAATATATATATACACGCGTACTCACGCCGCTGCAGTCACCATCAGTCGCCTGCTGCCATACATATATCCGGTGTGTGCGCGCCGCAAATCGGACGGACGAGGCTGTGCGAAAATAAAGAAGAAAACTATATTGAAATTCGTTTCGACAATCTGATTACGCGGAGTTAAAAACCCTTGGGGTTTATTTATGATAATATACATTATTATTATGTAATTTATATACGCACGACACAAAAGCTCGAAACGTGTCACCGTCATGTACTATAATACATATATATATATATAGAAATATACAATACGCCGTCGGCGCTGTTCCGTGTAATATGTATATAATGTGTACTCACTACAGTCTGTACAGACGTACAGTCACGCGTATATATATATATATATATGTGTGTAAGATATAAAATATTATGTATGTATACTTACGGTCGTCGAGAGATATCGATTGGTCGCTCGAGACGGGGGTCGGTGGCGGCGAAGGTTTCGTGGGCGTCAGTTTATGATATAATGACGTGGAGGGTGCCACTTTACCCGCGGGTCATTATAACGAAGGGGACGGCGACGGCTATGACGACGACGAGTGAGTTGGCCTCCGCCGCGCCGTTTTGAACATTATACACGTGTCTCCGGATGATCCCGTGGGGTGCGGTCGTATGGCTTTATTTAACACAACGCGCGCAAACGTTATATATACATACACATAATAATATACGTGCGTTATATACAATACGCGACCGAGGGAAATGCGCATATATAGTCGAGTATTAAGGGTCGTTGACGGCGCGCGACGATGACGTGCGTGCAGTTTGTTGTTTTATTACATTATTTTCTTTCGTTTTTTTTTTTTTTTTTTTTGATGTATTTTTTGCTCTCCCCGACCGAAATCGTCGCAATAAAAAAATAATGAGAGACCTCCATCGCTCTCGTGCGCGTGATAAAATTTAAATATAAAATAAAACCCCTCATTACGCTTTAATACGTATATGGCGGTTACGTAGTGCTTCAAGTGGCGCCCGGTCGATTTGTTTCCTGCCGATCAATCGCGCAGCATATTATCTACCTATATGGCTATAATATGTACATATTTATAGCGTTTAATAATATTGTTTAAATTCATATAACTGCATTATGTATAATATAAACGAATTTGTCCTGAGCATATATTATATTTATGTATACTATGCAGGTAATAATTAGGTAATAAACAATAATTAAATATTATATTATATTACATAATAATTACATATAATATGCATTGTTATTGCTTATCATGGGGTATATAACGCCCGTGTGTGTTTTAGCCTTTGCAACTCGTCAATATTGTAAAGGATTTATGGCCCGTTTGCTGTTGCAGTGTGTGCGCGCACACGCACGCGCTCGCGTTTATAAAGCACACAATTAGCCGGTTCCACATTGTTTGCTGTTTTGTCGCGTATTTGCTTAGCCGATAACTACTATTATTTGTGTGTTATTCCCCGCACCCGTGTGTTTGAGCTGCAGGCATTGTGTAAACGAGTCGACGCGACATTATTTTTCGTATCGTAAGGTAAATTATATTATAATACAGATATATAATATTATATTGGACGCACGTGTTGTACAAGGTATAACATAATAATATTATAAACAAAAGACAATATGCGAGAGAAAAGAAAAAGCTGAGGAAACAATTCTTAACAAATAATTATAATAAAAAACGATAAATCAATAAAAAAAAAAGATTTGTGAGCGTTTTTTTAAAATATTTTCAAATATTGCAGATGTAGGCATATATAATTCGAATTTCGAATATTTCTTCTGCCTTCCATTTTGATAAAACGTAGGTAATTTTATAATTCGTATAATATATCCTATATCTTATAACACTATATAATAATATATCAGTGACGTTTTGCATCACACACGCTCTTCCGTTTAATTCGCTCGAAATATATTTTATAATATGATAATAATATACATATTATAAAAAAAAACATGATTTTGGTCGGCCAAGCCATCATAATCGTCATCGTCGTTCCGCCACGACGGACCGACGATATTGTGATAATAACATTATCGTCGTACCGTGAAGCAATGAAAAAACACGAAAAATTAAACACAGTCCAAGGCTCCCATTAAATGGGAGTATTGTCATCAATTTCGTAATAACTCGGCGGTGGGCGGCGAAAGAGAAAAAAAAACCGTAACAACAAAAGCGGTATCGGCCGAGGGCACGAGAATAATAATAATAATAACAATATCAATGTATTTATGTAGTGTTGGTGGTATTTATTCCTATGTTATTGTTTTTAATCAAACGATGACTCCGGACCGTGTACAAATAATATGTGTATTTTCTGTTTCGTTCAACGATGGCCAGCCGGTCATAATAATACACGCGTTCAGTGTTCGTAATATATGTATGATATTATTTTACATTTATATTACAAGTTTTATTATTTTGAAATTTATATATATTATTATACGAAATAAAACACGGTTTGTCACACTCCACGCCGCGGCGGCGGTGGTGGTGGTGGTGGTAGCGTCGTCCTATAGATAGAAGATAATCCAATTGTGTGTCCAGAACAAAAAAACAAAACAACAAAAAAAAAAAAAAAGGTTGAAATGGTCGATTGGAAAAAAAAAACCAGGTAAAAGTTTTTTTTGTTATTTTTTGCCCTTCGCCGCCGCCACCACTCTACTAACACTAGTACCAGTAAAACTACTATACTACTACTACTACCACCATACAACTACTACTACTATTACTATACCGCCACCTCACCCGCCGACCGGTCGTCGTCGACGCCACTCACTCGGTCACAGTGAAAAAAGAGAGAGGGAGAGAGAGATATAGAATGAGTGAAACGGACAGAGTGGTAGTGAGGGATAGACACAGTGAGGCATAAGAGAGAGAGAGAGAGAGCGAAAAAAACATTTTTCCTTTTAAATTTTTAATATTCCCCGGGATCCGTGTTTGCGAGAGGCTCCACGTGGAGCCGACCGGTTGCTACGCGACAACGGTCTGGTAGACGGGCTCCGGTTGGCCGAAGGCGCGACGCGACTGGTCGGCGGCTCATTGCGAACCGACGCCCCGGCGGCCGTGCATTGGCTGCCGTCACGGCGGGCTCCACGTGGAGCCGTGGCTGGTAAACGTGAAAAAAACCGTACGGGCCCGCTTGCGTGTTGGGGTTTTGCTCGGGGCTCGGGGCCGGCGGAGCGATACTGGTAATCAGAAGGGACCAAACAGCCGATGCGGTCTGGCCGGCGGGGTGGCGAAGGGCTCGCGAATGGGTGGCGGTGGCGGAGGGATGGCTCGAATGCGGCTGCCATATTTGTGCAAACTACCGGAGAGCTTTGCGCCGCGCGCGCGAGAGGGTGTGAGCGAGCGTCGGTGGCGGTGGGAAGTCGGGGAACGATGAAATCAGTGGAGTGACGGCGACGATGCGGCGGCGGCAAGGGTGGGTCTGTCGTGCGGGGGAACTTTTCAAACCCTTCTGATCCGACGGGCGGACGGACGGTGGGGCTTGCGGACGGGTGACGCGCCGGGACGGGACGGTGTTGTGTGCGCGCGTGTACGAGAGAGAATGACGGAGAAAGAGGAGAGAAAAAAAAAGAATAAAATTGAAGAGACCTTTTGTGTTATTGGAAAAAGAAGCAAGAGGGTTTTCGCTCTAGTGTAAAGAGTGGGCGGCCATTTTGTGAAAAGGTCTTTTTTCAATGTTCCTCGTCCCCACTGCACACACACACACACACACATACACATGGACTGACGCACACACGCACACGCCTCGCTACACGTCTTCCATGGGTTTTAGGTTCGATTTTTTCTGGACCCCTGCGCGACCCCGCCGTCACCACCGACACTGACGCCGCCCCGCCGCACCGTCGCACTCCACACCGCCCGGGCGATCGTTTTGTTTACTGCTGGCGCGGCGGGGAGCGGAGGACCATCAGCCTTGTGTGCGCGCGTGTGTGTGTGTGTGAGTGTATGTGTGCGTCTGGCGCGCGGGGCGCGGCGGGGCGTCCGTGTTCACACACCGGCTCAGTCGACGGCTCCTCTTCAGTGCTCCGTTGGTCTTCGTACAGTGTTTATGCGCTCCGTACTACGTATTTATATTACACGCGCCGCACTTACGGCAGTTCTCGCGCAATATTTTTGGTGTATTCATAAATTTTTTTTTGGTTTACATTTTTTGTTTTTAAAATAAACTAAGCGTAAAATAACAGTCACTTGCGTTTGACGAGTATCGCGAGGTGTGTCTGATCGTTTCGTCGATTAATATTTTTTCGTCGGTGTGCGTGCCATATCGAATTGTTTGCGTACGGTTTACGTGTTTTTGTATCGGGTTCAGTGCTATAATATACCCGCGGATATCACGGTAATTTTTTGATCGCCCCAGTGAGTGTGTTTGTGCGTGCTCGTCACTTTTTTCAATTACTACGACCGTCTTTGTTTATTTTGTTCGACAACGTGTGCGCGCATCGTGTGTATACGATTCTGTCCGTCCATCCGCCGTCGATTAAACAGAGTGATATTTGATTTTGCGGCCATGAGCTGCTAACACGTCATGTACGCCGCAGCCACGATGAACGCAGCAGCTGTAGCGGCCGCTGCCCGGCACCCGGTAAGCGTTTTTAATCTTATTATGATATCAGACCAAAACTTTATTAGTTTGTATCAGTTGTTTGATTGTATAGGGACGTATAGGTAATAATTTAAAAGATTTATTATTTTAAAAAGCGCCAAAGCCACTCTCGGTTGTCGTGTACATTACGCAACGCGTGTGTTCTTATCGGGAACAGATTTAGACGGCGGCATTTAAAAACGACGCGCGTGTGGTTCGGTGATGTATATATAGTATATATATATATATATACACATTACACACACACACTCATAAATCGTATTCACGCGAAAAACGATCGCCACTGTACCTTTGAACCATTGGCACATTTCCACGACTATTTAGATAACAACGGTGTATATGCGCGTCCTGGCTCGTTGTAATACACGCACGGCAGTTAGTTACACGACGACGACAACGACGTGTGCATAATATATTATTTCATTGTGTTGATTTTTTTTCTCTTCCAACGAACGAATTCCTAACCGTCCCGTGGACGTGGTCGCCAAAAATTTGGGCACCACTGTGCTGGCATAGACCGCCCGCTAACCCTCGGGACCCCACACCGGTTTCTCGTGCGAACCCGGCGTGCTGCATACAATGGGCACCCCCTGGAGGTGCATTGGTTGAATTTGTAATAAAAACGTGTCCGTATATACGAGTTACGACCGTTGTGCTGTACGACGATAATATAATGACGTGCTGTGTCCCGCGTGCGCACGCGTGAATAACGATAATATAATAATACAATAATAAAAATAAAATCTGGGGAGGAGGGCTAAACGGAAAATTGACATTTTCGAATGTTTTAGTCGTAATAAAAGAGGTTTATTTCAGCGCGTTTTATAAATATATTTTGATGGTACTCGACGACGGTGATATTGCTTTTGTGGTGGGGAGAGGGGGAGTTAAACGACGCGGTGTGTTATCGTCGCGTAATTTTTGTGTGACGAGTGGTTCGAGTTGTTGCTCTCGGGGTTTCGTCACCGTGGCTGTTAATAATAATTTTAATAATGACAAGACGGGCGGCGGCAACGTCTCTGTTGGTCTTCGATTATATGACGCGCATCGTCCTACGTACATTATGGCGATTACAGACAGACCAGTAGACCACTGCAGCGCGCACGAGGTCAAGACGAGGACATGATCGTCGCGTCTGCAACCGTTGCTGTCGTTTTATTTCTATTATAAGCGTTCGCATTTTACGGTTGCGTTTCGAAATAGCAATCGAAAACCGTTTACTGATTATTTCGGAATTTCGTGTGTTGAAATCTACAGAGGTGAATCGCCGTGGTGTAATTCGATGGTAGCGTGTTCTCACTGTGCACATAGTATAATGTATTATTATAAACTAAATGGTATACAGTGTATACTTCATTAACGACGGACTTAGCAACATTGGCGGTCGCGATAATTAATCCGGCCGAACACGATTTGCGAGCTGTCCGCCGTTGTCTCCTCTCCGAGCGAACTATAGGCGAGGTGGCGCGCGCGTTTCGGTATAGCGAGGGGGTGACGTCGATGGAATTCACACACGCGAGTGCGGAATGACCCACAAAAAGCAGTTCCACTCACGGGTGTTCATTACGCGCATATTCGGAGCGGTTAACCGCGGCATTATAACCGCCACCGCCGACACATCGTGTTTATATTGTTTTTAATTTCTCGTACATTGTATGGTGTCTCGGTCGGTGAAAGCGGTGACGGCGATGACGGGCGCGTGTGCGGTGGTTCCTCCGGTCCGCCCCGCCACAGACGGTTCTCACGACGACGAAATCGCGCGCGTGTTACTGATGCGAATCTCGTCCGCACTCCGTACACAATGCGCGCGACCGCGTCAAATGATGGTCGATTGTGTACCACAGTGACGATATTATATATGAGACCGCGACGTGTCAATGTGTTTGTTGTTGTTGTCGTCATCGTCATTCAGTCACTGTCGTTACTCGTTGTCTATGTAGTGATGTCGTCGACCATGTGTCGTAGCCGACTACGGCGATGAACAAAAAAAAACCACGTCTATCGTGTGGTGGTTACGGGTCGTGAACTTCTGGGTAATTATACCGTGGATCCCGTCATCGTTTCGATCCATCGGCCTCGGAACACCGTGACAGAGTCGCGTCCGTTCTTATTTTAGTTTTTTATTTTTCTCCTTAAATTCATTATCGAAATTAATGATTGAGCCGCTCCCCCTCTCCTTCTTCCATCACCTTTTCACGGTGTGTAAACGGCGTTTTAAATGTGTATACCTATATATTTATGTTTATAAACATTTCTCACGGTATAATTTATCGGCTGCAGGCCTTCCAAGAGAAGATTTTTGTTTCTGGTGAGGATTGTCACGGTTAACGGAACACGGGCAAAAAAAAAATATACCGGAAAAGAGTACAATAAACTCGACAGGCGGCGTTGCAGAGTATTCCCGACGACGCGATACCTGCACTGTTGTTTCAGTCGGTGTAGCGGCACGTCTGATCGCGTCGACCGCGTTTCGTGTGTCAAATCGCGCGCGAACCAACGTATGTTCGGTTACACGGACGGGCGAAATAAATCAATCGTAAATCCTCCCCTTCTTTCACGCACACGCATACCCCTGCCACTCCGTCCGCACATGGTCGACCGGTGCGCTGCACCCCCGCCAAGACCTTCGACCACGGGGCTGCTTATAGCATTATATACATTACCGGGCCGCGTGTACGTATATATATATATACCTTTGTATATACGCGTGTGTTATTATAACGTGTATATTATTATAATATTATACATACACAGGTAGAGTAGTGGGTGGGGGCCCTCGTGCAGTCTTTAACGCCCCCTTGCACTACCCATCACCTGCCCACCACCACCGGTGCCGTCACGCATCGGTGTTCGTCACGCGAACAGTTCGGAATTTTTCCATGTACAATAAATTACGTACCGCAGATAATATCTGTCCGGGATATCTCCAATTATTATTATTATTTATTTTTTTTTTATCCGCCGACGCCACAACGAAATCTTAACGTGTCTTCTTGGAGATCGGCTCCGGTTGGACTCGCAGACCACACGCACTGACGACGACGACTCGACCGTCTCGCGTGGACTACGTCCAATTAGGCATTGGGCGGGCATCGTTAGTGCACCTGAGTTGTTTCGTAATGTATATTATAATATAATAATTATGTATACAGAATGACCGACCAAACGCTTTTTCACGAATCACTTTCCACGCCGACGTCGTGACAAACGAGCGAGTCGAGTCCCATCTCTCGATCGCGACAATAACGGTTTGGTGGTAGATGTAATGATTACAAACAAAATATAATATACGAACCCATGTGGTGTGATATATGTCCTTTTTTATATAACGCTATTGTATAAACGCATGGAACATGGATATAGACAATAACTAAGAAGGGAATATAATCGGCGATGTATAAAATCTATGAAAAGGAAAGTAACTGGACCCTTGTAATGACAGTAGATCGTGGTATTTATTTATATATAATATAATAGTTTTGAAAGATGTCGTTGTCGACCGTCCTTTTTCTATACTCCCTTATCCGGCTGTATACATATAATATAATGTAATATTATATGGTTCGTATTGTGTGCAGTGCGTATTCTCGTCCCACCTGCCTGATGCGAAAATAACAATCCCTAAAAGAGGATATACATGTCCGGATTAGTCATTATATATTATATTATATAATGTATTATGCGTTTGTATAATTATTTTGGTTTTTTTACTCGCGAGGTATCATTAAGTCACGCCACTTGTTATTATCCTATATCGGTCTTTACAATTACAAGGTATATATACACACTCACACACAATACACAACATACAATCAGCCAAAGTTTTTTTTTTTATTAACAACTATATAGGGAATAATGAATGCTATTGTAAGTGCGTGCGTGCGTGCGTGCGTCAAACTCGTGTTTCACGCTATCAGATATCGACAAGTAATATCCCGGTAGTAATAGGCAACTAAATCTACACGGGCGCGTTTTAAATGCGATAAAAAAAACACACGCATACACGCGTACCTGTAAATTTTTCCACACGCACGCGCAATGGTGAAGAAGAAGAAACCTAAGGGGACTTACAGGTGTGCCTGCAGACATACGCGTTTATAAACTGCCAACAAGAAACCGGTCCGTGGAAGTATAATAACCATCGCGCGATAGTAATAATTATTATTATCGAGAGGCATATACGGAAAATGTATGAAAAAAAAAAATAAAAATAACGCCGGTCGTCGTCCTTCAGGCCAGTAGCTACTGTGTGTGTAGTGTGTGTGTGTGTGCTCGAGCGCGCGCGAAGTCTTTACATATTATAATATTATATACGCGCGCATAATATACCTATTCAGTAATAATAATAACGTATAAAACGGAGAGGAGAAAAAAACTCGTCCTGCCGTACACGTTCCCCCCGCGGGCCGTCGACGACGTTTTACTGTATTATTTTTTTTTTTTATATACGTCTTGTACATATTTGGAGAGAAATTCTCTGTCGATTGCTTCCTCTTTGTTCGACGACAACGAGTGTATACGCTTATATTAATCTGTACCTATATAATATAATGTCATTTACCGGGTATATGTTATATACTTGAGGGTACACCACAGTGTGCATTTTTTCTCTTCCATATGGGAATTGTTAACCGCACGAGTTATAGGCATTTAAAATCGGGTACCTATAGACCGCACGTTTCTCACTGATCGATTAAACGTTATAACTTGTAACGTTTCTCAAGAAAACCAATTTGTCTGAACAAGCCGAATAAGATTTATATTTAAACATAACGTCGGTTTTCATGTTCGCAAGATCATTATTACGGCGGCAACCAGCTGCAGACGTGTATATGCGTATTATATATTATATTATAAACGTTACGCGCGCATTATAAATAAATTGTATGTCGGTTGGTTTTTTTATTTTACGTTCGAGGAGGGTCGACGCGCATAAATGTTTTTCTTTTCGGTGATAAATTTTCCCATTAAAAATCTGACTGATTTGTGCACATTTTTTTTATTTGCTTCGTATAAAATTCACACAAACACGCACACCGACATAAAATATTATCGCACATGCACCACGCCCGTCGTTTGGTATATACCTATGTATATAATGATATATATTATAATAGGTACTTACTCGATTAAGCACTGCGCCCACGGTGTTTGTCAAGGACCTACTCGAAAACGTGGAAAAAAAACAGAAAATCGCTCGCGCGACAACGACCCTCCGATTCACCCGCCATCATTTACCATCGTCCTTAGCCCTTCGTCGGTTTGTATAATATATATTTTACAAAACACAATGCCTATACCAACATTAAATAAAATAGTTTATAATATTATTATATGTACCGCAGTCGCATCTTTTATTTACGAGCGACGCGTAGCATTGACAACCCTTCTGCCGGTATACGTTTATAATAATATAATATTTATTATTATCGAGACCAGCAGCAGTGTTATGGGTGAAGTGATAGTTTCGTTTCATATTTGGTCGCCAGCAACATGTCGTCTTCTTCGTTCCAAGTGTTTTATATTATCGTCAGCGGTCCGGGCCGAATACCCGAATAACATACGAGGTGTCGTCGTGTAAGTGTGTTCTTGTCTGTCGTCGGCCTTGTCCGTCGTCACCGCATTACATTCACGCCAATCAGTGGTGCATAATAATATTTAATATTAATATATAGAAATACTTTATTGCACTTGTGGGAAAAAAAACATCACCGCCGCGCACAGGACGAGATCAGTTCGTGTCCGTTGGCGTCGGGTTTCGTGACTGAGCTAACGGTCGTGATGGTCAGTGTGCGTGTGCGTCCACACCGCGTTGATATATAATATATATATATAAATTATTGTGTATCACGCACACGTACGAGCATACTATGTATAAATTCGTATATGCTGCAGTGAAAAACGGGGAAGTTTCTTCTCTGGGGAGATCGGTGGGAGTTATTCGGTTGCGCCTGTTGCGGTTTCGGCGTCTCTCCCCTCCTCCGCCACAGTATTCCCCGCCTACGCCACCGCGCAACTATTTCGTGGCGGTAGGACCCCGGGGGCAGTTTTAAGCGGCAATTAGCGCCGCGACTACACGACGGCGTGGTGGTTACACTCGGTCTGGGATTCTGCACGCCGGATGACACGCGGCTACTGCTACTGACGATACTGTCGACGCGATCGGAACATGTAGTCAAACATTTTATTTTTGCACATATTACTGTGATAATATAACAATATATTGTCGTGTTGTTGTTTGACCATATTGTATATACTATATATACTGCAGTACAGTATTCGTCCGGGAAAAAAACGAATACAATTTACGACAGCGACGATAGTTTAATGAGCTCTAAAAAGTGTCCATATATATTATATAAAGTACAACGTGATATATCCCACAATACGTCTATGATGCTATGTTTTTTTGAAAAAATAAACTGTCCCTGGAGAAAGATAAATAGTCGTAAAACCGGCAGGTTTGTCCCTTTTATCAGCGTTCGCCTGTGAATAAAATACATTAAGATATATTTTGAATGCTGTTCTTGTTAAATCCTCGGGAAATAAAAGTTTTCAGATAAAAGTAAAAAGTGTTGTGCGTTTTGTGCTTAATGGACAGCCGCGCATCAATAAATAATAAGTGTCCATAAAAATATTAACCGACATGCAACTTGTCAATTATATGGACTCTAATTGAGTAACTATACTTCATTACTTTCCAATCCTGCATTATAATTAGCATACATTCTCTATTAACTGCAGGTTTTCGATCAAGGATTAAAAGATGTTTTAAGTTTGTAATCGTATTTTATTACATGACGTTTCTGGTGATCGCGTGTAAGCACAACTTTATATAAACATGCTCGATATCATTACATAACTTATACAGTTTAAACGGTATTAATTTGTTTTAAATCCTATATCGCCATTCTGTTCGTTCAAAAAATTCTTTTTTTTTATTATCATAATTTATGAATGCGTTCAATAGAAACTTGTATGCGTGTTAACCGGTTTCTTTTTATAGTATATTTACATTGTTGCGGCTTTTGCAGCATACATTTTGAAACATATATACATTTGTTTTTTTTTCTAAACCAGTTTTACCAACTATAGGTATACCTATAGTTGTACAAACATTATTTTTAAAAAAGTTTCTTTTCCGAATATAAAATATGAAATAAATAGTAAGTCAATTTTACTATCTCAATTTCATAATCATATTTTTCATGATTTGTAGTGTCTATAATATTTGTCTTATAGTTTATACTATATACTCAAGGTATACTTAAATTACGTTTTACACGCCACGTCCATTTTGCAACACGAATCGTACATTAATCCGTATAGTGTTGTTTAATAAAATATCTACTTATCTACTTATGCTATGTACAGTATATATATATATATATATATATATATTGCAGTGTACGTAGCTTTTACTCATACATAATATTTATCTTCTCCATTATGGTTATAGGTATGTATTTATACATTGTATGTTTAATGATTTATCCTAAACAATTTTTTTTTGAATTTTACCGACTGCATTAACCAAGAATAGAATATTAAGTTTTTTTTTATTTTTAAAAATGTATATTAAAATCTGACAAACAACTATATAAATATTAAATACTACTATTTAAAATACGTAAAAATCAATCAATTCTGAGCCTCCTATGGTTATTTCAATGAATATACCCGTAGGTAATATGTAGGTTATGTAGGTATATCGTGTTTCAGTTTAGCTAGACAAGTCGTCCTATAATCAATTTGACGGTAAATATTGTGTCGGAGTGACATTTTTCATATATTGATATGACACGTCAAAGACCATGTAATTTTGAATGTTATATATTTTCCTGACTTAAAAAATAAAATTATGTAAGTTTTTTTGCATTCTATTTAGAAATTTAACGACAATGCAAAAACAAATTGAAACACTTTTAAAAAAAAAAGATAAGATATCAAGGTAATAAGTTACTTTGCGTAAGATTAACCGGCAATTCCAGAACTTATACGAATTTGTCATTGCATTATGCACATATTATCTATATCACACATACTTCATGCATTCCAACTATCATTATAAATATAATTAGTTCTATTATGATTTATGAATGTTGAATATTTTATAGATTCTGATAATAGTTATTACTTAATATTCGCAATTATTAATTACAGTTTAAATCAATATGTTATAATTTTTATAAAAACTATAACTATATATATTTATAATGGCATTTCATTAAGCACGATAAGTCAATATTTAACATGATTTTCCATTTAACGATACGTTTAGTGAAGTAATTGGAAGTTGTTTGAAGACACCTATTTGTAAATTGACTTTATACTTATATATATATATTATTATTATTATTATTATTTTATTATTTTATTATTATATATATTATTATTATTATTATTATTTTATTATTTTATTATTATATATATTATTATTATTATTATTATTGTAAAATTATACGTAAATCAACTTTTTCTGGTAGTGTAGGTATAGCGTGCAGCGTTATATAACGTCATGCTTATGCTTTATTAAAACATTTAAAAGAAAGTAGAAAACGTAGTCATTGTACCTACATATAGATTTATAGAAATATGATAACAATTCCTAAATCTCGAATATGTTTTATCAATAAAATCAAATATACATAATAAAATAAAAATCCTCGTTTCGATAAGTCAAGCAATTACTGGAGACTCATCTATGTAAATTAATTTTTTCAAATTATTTAAATCGACCAATTATCGAGTACCTACTAGCTATTGGACAATACAACATATAAATTACTTATTTATAAAAACTTATTTCATATAATTACTAAACTATCAAATTAGGTATTGTGCACATTTTAAACAGTTGAATAAGGGGACTATAATTACTATTTAACAATAATCAGATCAACACGAGATATGACGTGTGATTGAACTAAATTTCCTATTCGGTGTATGTCGTGATTATTATATAGGTACTGTTAGTAGCACCTCGTAAATAAATACAATTTAATTAAGTTTCAATTATCTAATCAAATAAAATGTTTTGGGTATATCCACCTACATATTTCATTAGTATAAAAAACAATGTACAATTTATGATGTTATATTATGTAGATATTATAGGCAGGTACTTATATAGGTAATAACATATCTATATCTTCTAAAATTAACAACTAAGTTAAAATAATTTTTTTTTAATGTCTGTATCTAATATTCACTTTATCTCTCAAAAAGTATGTAATTGTAATATATATATATATCGACATATCATATTAAGTGGTTTGATTTTTAGGTAGAATTGTCGCATATTTTCCTGAAGTATAGGTAGGCAGTTCTGGAATATGTTTTCGTCACATTTTATTGTAACAATACAGAATATATACATATCAAAAATAAATGTGATTATTTCGGAAGTTTTTAAAAACGCCACTCGGAATATTATTCAGTCGGCAATTGATAGTATAACATATTTCGCTGTCGTACGTTTTTTATACGTTGACGTGAAAATATATCGAAACAAATAAATGCGTTTTAAACAACATATTATTAATGTTATATAGCGAGCAGAGATTTTTGCTTTCGTAGCTATTGATTATCATAAAGTACGATAGTCTCTTCCTGTTAATCTAAATACATGATAAAGAAAACTGAAAGCCCAAAGTCACAGATACGTGTCACAGCGTAAGGCGAACGTCGTCGCTATCGTTGAGTTTATTGTCGTTACGGTCATATTATACAAAACATAATATACAACACGACAAAGCGCGTATGGGGCAATGCGCGCACACGGGCGTTGAAAATTTTTTTACCATTATTTCGTATAATATATGACGTTTACCGCGTGTCCGCTGCGCCGCCGTCGACCTTGCAAATGTCTTTTCCTTATCGCCGACGCCGTATACCGTTTTTACACGGTCCTTATATGCGACGTGGGGTGAGCGTATATTACACAGGCGAATATACCACGGTCGCGTACATGCAGGTGCAGGTCGTCGCCGTCGTCGTGGACGTCGTCGGGGGTTGCGAAAACAGCTTCACGGGCTATTTGCGCGGTATGTGTCGTATTTCTATTGTGTGACGACCATGTATATTATGTACATATACGCGCGTTATACACGCGTTTGGTGAATTTTATATATATTTTTTTTCTACCGACTTGTGACGAATCGCGGACGACGGTGCAGGCGTACTGTATACGTACGTATGTACGCTATGTACTAGGAGGTCGACCATTATTATCGTAACCTTACGTTGATAGAGAGAAAAAAAAATGAAAATGTATGTATATATGTGAAAAATGATTTTCCGCCCGCGCGAGGCCGTTCGAGGCCGCGGCTCCATTGCTGCAGCAAGTGAGTGCATGTTTCGAAACCACCGCCGCTGTGAAAGGTGCATACTACAGCCTATGTACGACGGGTTATTGTTACCGTGGTATAGTGGTAGTGGTTGACGACGATGATGGTGGTGGTGGTGTGTTACCCGCTTTTCCGGGCCGATTTTCCCACCACCGTGGGTTTTAGGTTTTATATATAAACTCCAGACGACCGCAGTAACGGTACCATAATCAGTCTTTCCTTCGTTTGACTAACAATATTGTGCCAATACAAATATATATATTCAAACAAACATGGGTTCCATAACGCCTCTGGTAAGTACAATTTTTCTTATTATATTTTATATCCTTACTATTTCTCTTTGAAATACGTGTATACAATAATTTCATATTTAAACGTGAATTTTTTATACCTACTTTTAAAAATGTTTATTCTCTACACACAGTATTATAAAAAAAATAATACATTATACACGTGTCATACACGCATATCGTCATATTTTTTCTGTATCTCTATACCGTAGTATATGAGGTATGTACATTGAAGGAAAAATTTTACGGGTTAAATCGCACTCTTAAGTGAATATACCGCGCCGCAACTCGTACATCCGATAGCAGTACCTTGTAT
This sequence comes from Pentalonia nigronervosa, assembly GCA_014851325.1. Taxonomy (NCBI): domain Eukaryota; kingdom Metazoa; phylum Arthropoda; class Insecta; order Hemiptera; family Aphididae; genus Pentalonia; species Pentalonia nigronervosa. The sequence continues at coordinate 141,340 of JACXSJ010000295.1, forward strand.
ATAAAAACAGTGTGTACGTATATATATATATGTACATGTAAACGCCGTTCGGGTTTTTATTACAATTCCAATAAATTTTTATTAGTCTGCGACCGTAAAAACCCGCTCCCGTATTCACCCGACGACGACCCATGGCGTGGACGGCGTTCCGTGTAAACAACCAAGTTTTTTGCTCTTATTTTTTTTCGTTCAGTGTTCCATAAAAACCTCCTAGGGGGAACAACGTATAAACTCAGTATAAGGGACGCGCCGCTTCGTTACGGATCGTAAAGTACTGGCGGTCTACGTCGTGATCGTAAAAAGAAAAGAAAAGAGGAAAAAACTATACACACACACACACACACACACAAACTGTATACGTGATATACGTGTGGTGGAGAAAAAGTACAAAACTAGTCGTAAAGTTTTATGAAACATAAGTAGAGTTGGCTTTTTAATGTTTTTCAAATAATTTGTTCGAGGTTTTACGGCTTTTCGGCAGTGGATTTTTATCGCTGCAGCTAGCTCTCCCGAACAACCCCCTCAAGCAAAACCATAACCACCACCACTGCCATCACCACCACCCCATTTGGCGATTCGCGTATACGTTCATTAACCGCTACCGACACACCACACACATATACACATACATATATATTATCCAGAAACGACTGTACGACGACACGTATATTTAATATATTATATAATAAAAACACACAGTTTAAAAATGTTTTGCAGATAACTATCGCGTGTTTAGTCGGCTTGACGTCTTTTGGTGCTGCCAAATTGAGCGATAACGAAGTAGCAGAAGGGTAAGAGTCGTCGATTGCGGTACACTATTTATATATTATTCTGCTGTTAACCGCGCACGCATTAATGTATACCCTAAAACATATACCTATTTAACCGTTACAAAGTGTTATATTTGTACCACGCTCGTCGTGTGTATAGGTAATAATAATAAGTTTAATTTTTTTCGTCTGTGTAATATTATATATAGAGTCATAAAGCACACGCACTACCATACTGGTGACGTTGAACACGCGCACAAACACGATGGTGAGGCGCATCACGAGCACCATCACAAAGGTAGTGCCGAGCACGCCCACCACCACGGCGGTGAATTCGGGCATGGACACCACCACGGCGGCGAGTTCGGTCATGGACACCATCACCACGGTAGCGCTGATCACAAGCATCACCACGGTGGCGAGTTCGGTCACGGACACAAGCATCACGGAAGCGCGGAACACAAACATCACCACGGCGGCGAGTTCGGACACGGACACCACCACGGCGGCAAATTCGGTCATGGACACCAACACCACGGTAGCGCTGATCACAAGCATCATCACCACGGCAGTGCCGCTCACAAGCACCACCACGGCGGAGAATTCGGACACGGACACGAACACCACGGGAGTGCCGAGCACAAACACCACCACGGCGGAGATTTCGGACATGGACACCATCACGGCGGCGAATTCGGTCACGGACACAAGCATCACGGAAGCGCGGAACACAAACATCACCACGGCGGCGAGTTCGGACACGGGCACCATCATGGCGGCAAATTCGGACACGGACACGAGCACCACGGAAGCGCCGCGCATAAACATCACCACGGTGGTGAGTTCGGTCACGGACACAAGCATCACGGAAGCGCGGAACACAAGCACCATCACGGTGGCGAGTTTGGACACGGACACCATCACGGTGGTAAATTCGGACATGGACACCACCACCACGGTAGCGCTGATCACAAGCATCATCACCACGGCAGTGCCGCGCACAAGCACCACCACGGCGGAGAATTCGGACACGGACATGAACACCACGGAAGCGCAGAGCACGCACATCATCACGGCGGCGAGTTCGGACACGGACACCACCACGGCGGTAAATTCGGACATGGACACCACCACCACGGTAGCGCTGATCACAAGCATCACCACGGTGGCAAGTTCGGGCATGGACACAAGCACGGTGGTAGCGCCGAACACGCTCACCAACACCATGGTAAGGCCGCTCACGGTCACCATCACGCCGGCCATTCCAAACATCACCACAAGCACACCGTCTAATACTACGTCATTCGCCCTCCGACGAAGACGACAGCGATCACTAGTCGCCTCATATTGCCGTCTAAACGATACCGCAAGGACGAAGTCGGCACTCGCTCCAATCCCTGCCCCCATCATCCACTCCGCTGCATTTGGTATTGACTTTATGAATACGGTAAAGGTTTTCGGGTTCTTTGATTACTTGTTTCCAAAATTTCCCAGTTCCATCTCATCTTTTCCAGTCTCGCTATAACCCCTTCTATTGTGCTTCTTTCACTTGAATACCTCTCCCTATTTCGTCGGCGGCATCACATGTTTTCGCGGCTGTCTATTATAACTGCTACCGCCACCGTCAGTGTTGCTGTTGTTGTCACTGCAAGTACCTTCTCTACTCGAATTTTGGCATTCCTAATTACAGTTATGTATGAACTGTTGTTACTATTTGTATAACTTATATATTTGTTCTGTGATAATTTTAAGTGCTCATTTGTAATGATTTATTTTTATTACTACTTATCGTTGTAATTGGGTCTTTTTACGTATATATTAGTACTATTCTATAATAATATGTTATTTCAGTTTAGGATAGATTAATCAAAATTGGCGGTGTAGCTTCCGGTTTTTTACTGTTATATTATATAAACATTGTATTTTATCGTATACATATTTACGTATACAATATTGTAATGTTTTATTATTGTTACCAATATCAAGTTGTTTTGTTATATTAAAATGTTATTATTGGTTATATGAATTGTTGTTCTTCATCTCGAGTTCTGGACTGCTGTAAATCACGATTTGCGCGCGTTTGATACATTAACTCGTTTACTGTATAATACTAAATCCATCTCTTTATCTATACGTCTTTATACTGTAGCAACGTTATAATAATATATAATAAATAATAACATTATATTATATCGTAACACGCGCCCAATTATCCTGATTTTATCACGTGACGGCGATAAAAAAACAATGTATAATATATAACATATATACATACAAAAACGTGTTTATCCGTATCATTGTACATAAACGCTCGCACATTTCACCGCCGTTATTATAATAATAATATATAATACAATATATATTCGTAAACCACCATAGTAAGTCATAAAAACATAGCTTTTATGTAACTGCAACGGCGGGTACCTACAATATATTATGTATAACGCGCGAAAGACTAAATAGTGTTTATCTTAACACGAACCTCATGTTTACCCCGTCTATATACAGTACAACGCTGCACTAACCCAATGATAACACGGCGTGGGGTTATTGGACCGTTTAGCCTTGTATTGCTGTACATTGCCGTCCGTAATTTCCGTGTCGAATAATGATTTTCCAAATTCTTTTCCCTCAGATTCCCCCGAGTGTAGTATACGCTGCACGCACGTAGCACGCTCAATTGCATCTTATGAAATCCAACATAATAATATAATATATTATTATCTACACATGCGTCCTCCGCGCAGGTGTACCTATCGCCGCACCGTCTATGTGTATATATTTAAATCGCATAATAATAAAATGACTAATGTAGTTTTGTTTTTTCCTGTTATTTACAGGGCCCACCACAGCCGGGACAGCCGTTCAAGTTTACTATTGGTGAATCATGCGACCGGATCAAGGAAGAGTTCAATTTTCTGCAAGCTCAGTACCACACGTAAGTGTTATATGACATAAGCACCACGTTCATACATATCTATATAATATATAACAAAAATAATATTTTTTACAGTACAAAACATTTATAATATCTAGGAAATGCTTAAAATGAAAATTACAATTTACATTCATAAGTAAAAAATAATAGGTAAATAATTTTCCCCTACAAAAATTGAAAAATCTCGTATATATCTATACCTATATCCTTTGTTGTTTCGTATAGGTATATAAATATAATAATATATTTTTATTATGTTTGGATATTAATTCTTCCGCTATTGGTGGTTAGGGTGATGGGTGGGTAGGTGGGGATGACCGATATTCGGTATAATATAATTTTTTTTATCATCGGCGTACCCACAACGTATATACCTACGGAATACGAATAATCGAGTTGCACACGTATATGTATCACGTACGGTTTGGTTTTCAGTCTGAAAATGGAATGTGAAAAATTGGCCAGCGAGAAAATCGAAATACAAAGGCATTACGTAATGGTGAGTGAGCGTGAAGGTCCCGGACAATTAATTATGTAGCATGAACAACCGCTGTACGCAATGCTTAAGAGCCATTGATATTGCCGTCGGCATTAACAACAACGACAACAAACACCCCTTAATGCCTGTGAAGTCCCTCAAATATTCTTGCTATCACGGCCTTATAGGCATATGTATACATTAGGTACACACACCTATTAAATAATGCCATATCATACGATTCATTTTTTCCTCTCATTTTTTTGATATTTGTTATCATCATCTTACTCGTATATATATTATATGTATATGAATATGGGTTGATTTGTTTGAAAAAACTACACTAATTTTTCAATTCGATTTTTGTATTTTTAAAAAAAAGTTTTTATATTTAATGTATTTAAAACACTTTAATTTTACAAGAAAATTATATTTTTATTTTTAAAACTATAACCTGAAGCAGAATACTTTTGTAAAAACATTAATGTATAAATATCGAATATAGGTGTCTTTTAAATAATCTTGTGGTCCATTCCTTTTATTTAAACTTTAGTAAATAATTGCTTAAAAACCAACTACTTATTTATTCTATATTTGTTATTCATACATCAACATTTTTTTTTAGCAAAGTATAATATTCTGAATATAAAATCAATAATATAGATAAATCGTTACTATAAAACCTAAAAAAACAATATGATAAAAAATATACTGTTATAATTAGGTATTTTGAGCTACTTATATAAATATTTATTAATTGATTTGAAAGCCATTTAAATAGATCACCCTATATTTATATTATAATCATTATTTGGCCAGTGTTGTGTTTTTTTTTGTTTATACATATTAAAAACGTTTCGTTTTAATAATAATAGTAACGATAATAGTGATGAAATGTCTGTGTAACATATTATTAAATCAATTAGTATATAATAATTAAAACATTTAAAACACCGTTTTCTATATGTATACGTAATGCACTCAGTCGACATCATAAACTAACAAACTATACCCATGTTATATGTGTGCCGTGTTTTGCGATATGTATAATAATTTTAAAAAACATCATCATATAGTTAATAGTTAATACGGATCACCGCAGCAGTACAACAAGGTATTTTGGTTAAAATAAATATTTGTGTAACTATAAACATAAAGAGTACAGGCGATAAAGGTATATAATATACAGAGAGAAAGAAAGGTTTTTGGACGATGAATTCGATATTTACATCCGAACATCCCTTATATTTGTTTTGTCTGTATTGTTTAATTATTGTTTTGTTTAATGTTTTTTTTACATTATATTAACATTGCTTGTTTATTTTTTGGGTTTGTTTTTGTTTGTCCCTCGCCATCAAAACAGTACCAAAATGGAAGTCGAAAAAATTGTCCAAGAAAAAACTGAAATGCAAAGGCATTACGTGATGGTGAGTACAGATCACTATAAATAGTGTTCACTAGATGCTTATATTATTGTGTAGCTTTCAGTCTTGGCTTTTGCATGTGTAATTTTGTCGTCGTTGTTGTTGCACTAAAATACGATTTTTTATTATATATATTCCCGACGATGCTTCTTTACTTAAAATAAAAACATTGTTTTAAGTAGATGGAATTAATACGTTTGTCCACTCGATATACCGCTAAGTTCACGTTATGATTACCCAAAGCGAGCTGAACTTATCTTTGCATAATCGAAAACTTATTTTAATTTCAAGTATATTAAACACATTTAGCTTTGATGAGCAGCATGTTTATTATTTATGTATCCCGTATGTTTCCTTCTCGAACAAATAGTTCGACGACTTCTTAGAATTCGAGTAGTTTAAATGTTTAATTAAGATAATATTATGTTAAACGTTGCACATTTCTCCACTGTATAAAGTAATATATTATTCACTCCGATTTTACAAGACGTCGATCATACTGTATAATATATAATATGCATACATACCTTATTTGGACGACTAAAAATTCAATTATTTGAATTTATTTTTTATTCACGTTTCGTTGTTTCTCTCTAATGGCATACGCGTTTCGAAATGTCATTAACGATTTCTATTAACCTCTTATAAAAATGCGTGTTGATATTATATTATTTTATTATAAAAAAAGATTCTCGTCGTTGCAATGCTTGTCTTTTGATTGGCTTAATGGTATTTCGAGAGACTATGTCGCGTCTTCACGATAAACGTTAATTGATTGTTGATACATATATATAGTTGAGTGTATTTGTAGTATTCTAATCAAATTGTTTTTGGTATATTTACAGTACTACGAGATGTCCTACGGCCTCAACGTGGAAATGCACAAACAGGCGAGTTTTTAATTATAATATTTTTTTTATATACCTTTATGTTTTGTCTTTTCACCTTGTGTCGTGTATAATAACGTCAAGAAATCTCAAACATTTCACCTCCCAATTTCAGCCCTCGACTCCATGTTTTTTTTAATCCCGTTACGACTGCAGTACAAATTTCTGGCAAAGGGTCGTTAAAACCGTCATCCCACCGAATTAATATTTCGTTTTGTATAAAATGCCGGGGGAGAAATATAGCAAAGGCGGACATACGTGGGGAAGAGAGCTGTTTGGTGTATATATATATAATGCAATAGAAAAAGGGAGCGGAGGATTTCTCTCTTATTTTTTCATTCTACCCCTGCTGTCATCCGCTGTAAATTCATTTCAGCGAAGTAATCGCCCGGACTGTTTTCCACCCTAGTACTTTTTTTTTTCAACACAACGTAATCTTCCCAACCCCTCCGGTTTTTTAACGAGTCTCCGATTAACTCGGCCGCCCGAAATATCGCAGCGCGCTTCCGTATAATAATAACAATAAGTGCCCCGGAGGTATATTTCCCGTCGTCGAAATACATTTCAGATTCCGCCTCAATGGTTGGTCGGAGAGGGTGGGAAAGAAGAAGAAGAATGAGGGGTAGAAAGGAAAGAGATTGCTCAACGTGACAGTGACTGTAATACCAGTGGTGCGAAATTAATCGTAGCAGTTTTTGGCTGCTAAACATTGCAAACTATACTTAAAGTATGATAAACAACTATAGGTACCTCTATTATTACGACCATTATAATACTGCACTATTATACAGTTTTCGAACGAATTATGACCATAAATACATTGTATATATTTCAGTGCGTGTATAAAGATATGTGTGTGTGTGTGTGTGTGTGTAAATTGATCTGTCGTAGTATATGTACACAAGTAATACTGCAGTATATACGTAAATACAATGTGCATATTTATGTCATTCGAGTGTTTGAGATACGCGTACTTGAAGAGACGCGCTGATTGGTAGCGTAGGTTCACGCTAAAAGTATATAATATATATATACAAATATATGATGCTTATAGTGGAGATGTGGTGCGGTGTGTACTTTATGAGTAACTGCAATAGGAAAGTTGAAATCGAAAAAGTAGAAAAGAATTATATAGAGGAATGACGAGATTCAAGGGTTAAGGGGGAAAGACGGAACAAAAGTGTGATAGAGAAGAGAAGAGTAAAAAACGAGGGAAAAGTATATATATAAAGCTCTTCTGACAAAAGGAGAGCGCAGACCGGGAAGCGGCTTATTTATATAACCAGGGTGGGGTTTTTCCTCCCTCATAGCTATTAAAACTCAGAGAGTTGGCACATATTACAAGGGTCGTTTGCGCGTTCTGCGTGCAGGGGTGGTGGTGGCGGCGGCTGCCCCGCACTACTCGTGTCGAGTGGCAAAGCCCGAAGGAAAACATTATACCCGCGAAACACTCGAGCCTTGACGGTTTCCCGTTCTCTATCCGACCCGACCAGTTCAGAGCCGCCGCCGCCACTGTATACAAGACCATGCACTGGTGGCGGTGGTGACGAACGACGAGGGTGGCGGTAAAAAGAGGGTAGCTCGCTCACATAATACCGGAGGGCGATAACACGAAACCGTTTCACCCCGGCAACGACGCCACTGCAGTAGCAATCAGTATATATAAGCTGTTATTCCACGGCATTTATAATATATATTACATAAACGGGCTGTTTGTCGTCGTCACCGCCTCCCCCTCAAGCACACGCATATTATATTCATTGAAAATAAAAACGGTCAACCCTCTTACCCTCTCATCACCCATCACTGACTGACTCTAATTAATTTCCTGCGCGTAATGTCGTTAACGACGTGTTGCGGCGATGCGCGCTAACTCCCGGAGATGAAGGAGGAAATCTCTTTACGCTTTATAATATATATATTATTTATGTGTGTGTACAAAATATTAATGCCTAACGATAATATTATTTTTAATTTTATTTTGTTTAGACGGAAATTGCGAAGCGTTTGAACGCCATCATTGCACAGATAATGCCTTTTCTCTCGCAAGAGGTGAGTGATTTTGTGAAATCTGTTGATTTTTTTTCTAATAAATATGTTCACGAAACGAGTACGATGTATGACATCATATATATATATATATACATGTATACACATGTATATATATATATATATATATATACATGTATACACATGTACACACATACACGGGATAGTAATGCGTTTGTTTTGCGTATTGTTGCAGCACCAACAGCAAGTAGCCACAGCTGTAGAAAGAGCGAAACAAGTGACGATGACCGAACTCAATGCCATCATAGGGGTAAGATATTATACAATATAAATTATATAAATTAAGAATTTAATCAACGTATACGATATAACGTGTAATAGAAGTGGTTTTAACGTGTGTAGGGTCGGAATAAAGGCGATGTGGGGAAGGGAAGGAGAAACACTGACTTTTCGATTTTTTTCTTCTCCGTCTCTCGATAATAATATTATACCCACGTCGCGTCGTCTCAGAAGCAATTAAACGGCACATCGTGCGGCAGCAGCAATAGTTGTTGGTTTTTTGAAAAACGTATACCACGCGTGCAGTGCGGTCGTCTCGCGCGATGGCGGCAATGACGAGACTACAGTGGTGGTGGGATCCATCGGGCCGAAATCTAGTTAGCCAGTCCGGTCACGTCCGCGTTGGAAGTTCAGGACGTGGCGGCGGCGTCGGTGGTAACGCGTGCTGAATATTGTATGAACTTATTTCGGAGGCGCGTCGCGAATAAAACGTCGTTGTCTACGTGGGCATATGGGGTAGTAGTATTAAGGGATAGCGCGATACGGGGATGAAGGTGCGAGATCGTCGCTGCTTTATATATATATATATATATAGTAAGGAAGGAGGTGTGCCCATGTAATGAGCTAGGGCTCGATATTGTCGTTCCGAATTGCGTGAGTCTGTCGATTTCACCCTTCATCTCGTCCCGCTCTCGGCTATATGATTTCGAGGTTATAATACAATATTATTATATCGCGATGCCCCGGATCGGTATTATTTTTTTTTCATTATTATTATTATTGTTTTCCATTTGATTCGTTCCGGTGTACCACGATTTAGCCGAGATGGGCGTAATTAATCTCTACAAGAAAAAATAAATCGTATAATAATAATAATAGATTCAGCCCCGAGCCCAATTCACACATTTCTAAAACGACGGCAGCGCGGGCATATTATTACACGCGAGAACGTTCCCGAGACGATTTAGTCACGTTGGCGTAGATCATAATTATCGTGTTTACTCTACCAGGTGTATAGACACATAAGCATAGTGGGATATGGGAAGAGAAAGAGGTCAAGTGAGAGGGAGGGAGACGAAGGGCGAGAGATAGAGAGATATTTTCGATTAATGTTCTCCGCGCGTCGCGTCTGCCAAAGAGAGGCGAACCTTTCAACGTTTAATAATGACGGCGGCTGCGAGTATACCACGGGGTCGGTCGTGGGCTGGTGGTGGCGGTTATGAACGACGCGACTACGACGGCGGCCTTTCTGTCGACGGAGAGAAGCTTCCGCTAATTGCGTTCTCCTCGCCACGTCCTCGCCTCGCCCACCGCACAACCGTACTGCACTACAAATGTTCCGGACGTGCGGTTTTTCTCAACGCACTTCGTTAGTCGGCAGCCGGTAATTATTATCGCCACCGCGCCATTCACCCCCATAGTCTCTCCCCTACACACGTATATATATATATACACTATACAGCTTCCGGTCTCGTTTTCTTATGTATATACATAATGTATACGCGTTTATACTTTCGCGCGTGGCCTATTCCGAAGAGGGTTGTGAAAGTTTTACCGCACACCATTATTGTAATGTATATACACTATATACAGCTACCACTCGTTCGCTGTACAACAATAATTGTTGTTGTTCGCTATCCGGACGATGAAAAAAAATAAATATACATTTTACTGTTATTAAAAACAGTGTAGGTACTTTTCGTGTTTTATTTATTTTAATGTACAATGCATAGGTACTGCAACAATGGAGGATCATGTCTCCCCTTAGCTATATTATTATATATTGATAGCTTAGAGCACACATGGATTCTTCAAACTAATTACAACTTTAGCCACACATTTTTGTGTACTTACTTATAACTACTGTATTCAAAACAAAACTAATTTAATGGGCTTAAAAAGTGTATGTTTTGAAAAAAATGTACTTATCCTACATGTATACTAATGACCATCATCGGTATTATTCTTCTCACTAAGATCTCGGTGGAATTTCAGTTTTTGACAATCCTTCAGTCTTCAAATTTTACATTTTGTCAAACGCGTTTTGTTTTTTTACTCCCGGAATTGTTTGTATATGTTAAGAGCGCCGCAAAACAGACTTTTCATCCGTACGTCTCTCATAATCGCATGATCATTACACAAAATGATCTGCGCACTGCAAACACTTAAATACACATCGATGATTTTTTTATACTGTTTATCACGTTTGTTTATTATAATTGTGTTCCCCCATTATATGTATAAATTCTTTGCCTATATAAGCGTATAAATCCTAGCACCTTACACACTTATATCGATTCGCGGAGTTATTGTCTTGAGTGCGCATGCAAACCATGCGTGCGTACAGAAGAGCTTATTCGAATAAAACAAATCTATTTGAACACATATTAATAGACTAGATACATGCTGTTTTTTTGTGACATCGATTATTATACTGCTATATAATATGTACTATGCGTATATGTCTGGTATATTATGCAGTTTTTTTAAAGACTTAATCAACGTAAAACGCTAATAGAACGTTGATTTATCATTTTTAGTTATTTAAATTGCATTACCTAATCTTTATATGTACCCATTTTTACACTGCTATTTGTGTGGTATTCCGACAATTTTTTTTTAAATTTATATCTTATATATCTATTATATCTTTATATGTTGTTTATTAGTGTGTTTAGTTATTACAGTTGCCAGGAATAACACCACGTTTTTAATCTCACACGTACGCAGACATTTAAATAATAATTATGAAAAGAAAATAACCTATCTTGATTTTTTTTTCATTTCTTTGCTGTACAGCGCTGACGTAAAGAAATTTCGTTCACACAGTCAAGTCTATTGTTGTTCGGTCTCAGCAGTCGTCGCCGCCGCACCGTCGTTGTTATTTCTCGCGTCCGTCAAAAGACTTCCGTTGTGTGTATATTAGACGACGCGGGGTGGTGGGAAAGGTTTTCTGTTTCCGCACTCGAAAAGAAAACCCCCTCCGGTGTTAATGCCACTTGAGCGGTTTTTTTCGAGTGTTTGAACAAAGCGGTTTGTTTGGGGAATATATTCACCGCCTCCACCATTATAATATATATGGTCTAAACAGCTTTAGGGTAGGGCGAAAAAAGCGTCTATACTGCCGTTTTGTCAAAACAAGTATTGCTGCATATAAAAGTCTATTAATGATGTATTCGAACGCAAACTCGGGTATTTTTTTTTTTATTCCCTCGCGATAATTACTTAAAATAAATGAATGGGTACGGTTTTGTTTGAATATATGGCAAGAATACGAGACTATGAAAAAAAAAAACCAATACCCCATAATTAGGCCAAACTATATAGACTTTATTTTTTATACGAGGGTTCTTCAATGATTATATTTTAAATAGACACTAAATATTGTATTATATTATTTATAGCTATTGGCATGGATGGGGGGGGGCATATCGTTTACCTATCTGTTTAAAAATTATTTATTATAGGCCCAAAACGTTTATTACATGCCATTTTTTTTTTTTTTTAGCAACAACGTCCAGATCTGCCCAGGTTATTGGTAAGAATTACATTCAGATTTATAAAATATATTAGCTATGTACATGTGTTATACATATACGATTTATAATTTTAATAATACTGAATAGGTTTTACTGTTTTCTTTAATATAGTCATCTTTTTCTTCTTCATCCCTCGAATGAACGTTTTGTAGGCCCTCAGATAACTATACACCTACGGCCCACTATCTATTGACGTCCATTACAAACATTCTCCTCTACCCTCCTCCCATCAAAACCACCCTTAAATACACACGAGCATTTAAGTACATACGTCGGACATCCGTTTCTGTTTCAGCAACAAATGCACGCTCAGCAGTTACCGCACGCGGGCCATGCGCCGCCCATACCAATGATGCCTCATCCCGGACTTCCGGGACCGCCGGTAACCGCGTCCGCTAGCTTGCTGGGCTTGGCTGGTGCTGCCGGTTCCGCGTCTCATCCACTGTCCATGCTGGGTGCCAAACCGACTGATATGCACAGGGGTGCCGATTCTGACAAGCCTTCGTCCGCCATCGGTAAGTGACCATATATCAACACCGTATTATATATTGTTATAGCTACATTTATCGACGTTCTTTTTGAACCACGCAAAGCTCATCGCTGGCACAGTGTGTACTTCATCCCGACAACCTACTCATGGGTTTGTGTGCGGTCACTATGCAATTCAGCACACTATACGTATATACGTATGTAGTGTACATACACACTATATACGCAGCATCAAAAAATGATCTCTTTTGACAAAGAACTTTTTTTTTTTTTAAATGACCGTGCTATAGCCTGAAGTGTTAATATGCTAATGCATACCCAAGTGCTGGAGACTAATATTCGTTGTCGTCGTCAAAGGGATACGGCGAGTGTATATACGGATGGAGTGCACTGTACACTCGCTAGTGGTGAGAGGGAAGTAGGAAAGCATCGGGCTGTAGAGCGTTGTAGACTGTATTATACAGATGAGTGAGATAGGGGGTATATACGCCCGTATTCGGTATGCTGTTCTCTCGAGTGGCCTATATATACTGTGAAAAAGGGTTTTTATAATTTCCGCAGAATCCTTTACCTCGCTGCCGAACCTCTCTTCATCGTCTGCATTGTAGTCGTATACATATACACATTGGTTAGCCTCGTATAATGTAAATATATATACCACTCGAAATAAAGTTACTTGGTATATACATGCATTATATATGTATTATATACATTGAGATTGGTTGGACCATTGTTGTACGCGGGTATCCCTCTTTTTTCTTTTTTATTTCCGAGCCACTTACCCATAATCGACAGCGGCGGGCCGTGTCCCCGTCGAGTAATATAAACGCCACGCACACGTAAACATATAATACATGAATATAGTATTATATTCGTTTATGGGGCCGCTGCGTGTGTGCAATAAATTGGCCGTTGTCTCACGCGTACGGGGTCATGTAGACGGCTGCACGATTTATAAAAATAAAAACACACAAATTTTCTGTATCGAACGCGTTAAGAGTTCAATTTTTTTCTCTTTTACGTCGTTATTTTTAGGTCAAGGGCGCATTTTCTTTCACACATGTTTCACCCGAATTCGACATTATTATAATAAAAATTCCCGATTTGACACGATTTAATATGTATACAGTTACGCATTGTTACCGATCGGCTGGAACATTGTTGTAATTTTCTCTCGCCGTCTCCCTTTCCACATTACAGACACATCATTATATTATACATTGTTTCGATATAATATATATACTATCTTTTTTTTCTACACATCTGTTGTTTCTTTCTATTTTAAATAAATAGTACAGTGTATAGTTATGTTATAAGTCCCAATCCCGATCGCTCCTCGTATTGAACAACTAAACAGTTTTAATTATGTCATATTATTTATTTCTTATAATATTGTATTGTTAATTTCTTTTTTATGATTTCAGGACTAAGTTCAGCTGAAGAAAGACATGTAAGTATACAACACTTTACGTGATTAGGAATTTCTATAGAAGTAGTAAATAAAGTGCATAGTATATGTCATATCGATCGTTATTTGTACTGAAAATTATATTGCAATATACATACGTTCATAGTTAATATGTATATATACACATTATTCGTGTTGTTGTACTAAAAATGAATGAGGTTTTCGCGTGTAATCCACTGGTTTCGCTGTTGTCGCCGCCCCATTCACTATATAGCCACTTTCCAGGGATAAATCTTTGAGCCGCCAACCATAACAAATTTCCCGTCCGGGCAACAGCGTCAGCAGAAAGAGGGTTAAAATTAAATTAATGCACCCAGGATAGCACTTAATGAAGGGACGCCTTGTTACTCCGGTTGCCGCCGTCTCCGGTCGCTCTCATATCCTCGATCCCCTCGTGGTAGTTTCCCCGTGCCATCAAACAAACAACTATAGCAGTGTGTATAATGTAGGGGTCGTCTACCCTCCAACGCACCTTTGCCGCCATCGCAGAATAAGGGTTGGCTGCCGCTCCGCGTGTGTAATATCGGAACGAACCTCATCCATATGTATATGTCATCTGGTCGCACTCCCCACGAATTTAAATGCGTGTCAAATTCGATAGGGATCGGTCCTGCTTTCACCCTCTATTTCCTCTCACAAAAGAACCGACCGTCGCCCTCCCGTATTATTATTATTATTATTATTATTCTGTCGCCACACCCCGTGGTCCGTTTTTGACGCGGCCGCCCGTGATTTTCAACAGTTATTAATTTTTCGACGTGTGCTCTAATATTTTATTTACACCCGTATGTACAAAATGTAATACGTGTGCCGTTTATTTATATTATTTTCATATGTAGTCCTTGTAGTCCATCCGCGCCAATTCGTCGGATACATTATTATACATGCCGTAATCTAATATGGGTCTGCAGTCGAAGGGCTCTTCAACTATAATATTATATAGTTTCCGATTACACATGCGAACCGCATATGCATTTCTATCGCGGCCACAGGTACCTTAACACTCAACGAAACCTACTCGCGGTCGACCGTGGTATAAAATCATCGTAAAGTCGACTGTCCTATAAATTGCAGGATTTATTTGTATGTTTTATTGTGTTAAATATCGAATAGTATAAAGTAAAAAAAAACGACAAAAGCGAATTTATAGTGTGTATAGTTATTGAATGGCGGTTGGACTACTACACAATATATAATATCGTCGTCAAATCGTATATTTATTTGTGTAGAAAACTTGGGGGATAAAAAAAGGAAAAACGGCAGAGAGAAAATCCGTGGAAATCCCCCGTAATCGAGGATTAGTTTTTTTTCGCTCGAGATATTTCTTTTTGCCAACAATCCGTTTCGTCTTGGACGGACGGCCCTTTTTCGACGACTACTACTACTACTACTACTACTACGATGACGACGATCCCCCCTGGGGATGAGAAACGTGGAAAAATCGAGGTTATTTCTTTTTCCTTTCTTTTCTTTTTTCCTCCTCTTGTGCTATATATATATACACATGAACGCTTGAACGGCAGAGCGGTGTAACAAGAGGGTAAACTCGTTTAAGGGCGTAACGATAAAGTAGGGAGGAAGAGCTGTGCAGCCGATGCGGTAACGTTATTTTCCGGTCCGTTTCATCAACCAGTCGGCCCTTTCTAGGGAATAACCCTGCAGGCTTTATGTGATGTGTGTGCGTGTGTATACGTATACACGTACATAAAATACCCTCGCGTATAGTTGTACCGACGGATGGGGTGGAAAAAAATCAAATAATAGTATAAAACAAGACTTCGAAGAAACGGATTACGAGGTCGACATAGTAATAAAAAAAAATATAAAAAATCCCTCAAGACTGTTTTTTTCGTGCTACTGATGTTTTTATGCGTGCACCCGTAAACGAAAACGAGCGGGGGACAACGTTAAATTTTGACGAACCCTAATCGTTTGAAATTGAAATGTGATCGATATTATATGTGTATATAGATATTGTATATATATATATATATATTGTGTTAGTGACGTTTCAATCGAGGATAAGTCATCGGAAAATTATTACTATATATATACGATAAACATAACACTCTTATAAACAGCTTTAGGACGGTATTTGTGCTAAGTCATGTCGTATACTGACCGAGCGAGGGCGACGTAAAACCCTACCTATTTACTTCACCGAATTGCGGTTTGCTCGAACCCATTTTCGCGACAACGTTGTACGAACATGTCTTGCATGTGACTGCCAAGTCTTAATGGGATTTTTCGATTACCTATTTGACCTAGGCTGACCACGACAAAAAAGTCATTAGCTACGCGTTATTATTATTACAGTTACTATGAATCGTTTGTTTTAAAGTGAATGGCAGCTATAATATTTGGTTTTTTCTTTTGTGATAAAGTGTTCGGAGCTTACAATACAATATCCATTTTATTTCTTATTTTCTTAACTCGGCGAGTACGATAATAGTTTATGTTACAAACTTTTATTAATATTATATGGACTATGGTTGAATATTACACTGTTGCAATAAATACTTCGTAATTATCCCGTTGATTTTTGTAAAGATTACACAGCATAAAACCCATTGTTATAGTTATCCAATTTAACTTCCAAATAATATAAATATTATATAGATGTTTAAAACATTTCGTTTTATTTGTAGTTGTTATTATAGCGCTATACAAAATGTATTTTTGTTATTAATTATATAGGTACCGTAAACATAGATTACAACAGCATCATATCATAATATTGAGCGTATAATTGATATCATTAATGTAGTAGTTTTTATTTTCATTGAAATGTTTGACTAATATTATCCGAAAACAAATATATGCGTGTATTTTTATTGATTCTTTTTTCTCGTCTATTTAAATTTACGGAATTGTATCGAAAAAAACGTGTTATGGAAAATGCTGTGCGCCATAGACCGAATAAATAAATCGACATGATTGAAGCTGCAATATATATATACGTTTTTCTACGTCATTACTGTCATGCTTAATATTATGGATCTTACACATATAAGTGACCGGTTGCAATACACGCACGACACGTATGTAGCCATGTAGTTATATTATAAATTCTAATAGTACATACACCATACGGTCGTAGTTTATTTGGTTTTTAACGTAAGCATCTGGTTGTCGGGAGAGATTAGCTCGTTTGCGTACCTGATTTACCAGTATACCGAAACCGTATAACAATAATACTATACGGATAACGAGACACAGACGTTATATATTATAATATAATGTTTATAGGGGACGTGATTAACTTAACCAATCTGGTGCTCAGATAAACTCCATTGTACACTACGATTTACATAAAATATTTTCTTATACATCTGCGATAATCAGTATCAGTCTGATAATAATTTTTTTCTACTCCATATAATATATTAAAAGTTAAATATTCCTAGTACCTGACTATATTTCTCGTGACGTACAGAAGTGTTGCGCGTCGTTTACACAATACGCGAACAATATATAAATGTCTCATATTTTGGATGGATTATCGGCGAGAGGTAATATTTTTACCGCGGTCGATATTCTTATAATTAATAACGAATTGGTGGTGGCAGGGGTTCAAAGGGGCTAGGCGTGTAATAATTATTGTAATCGGAACCATTAACACAAGGGCGGCGGCCGAAAGGGTTAATTTCGGAGACGCAACGACTAATCTCCGTGGTATTACTATAGCGAATACCACTTTCCACCGCCGACCCTATACTTGCGTTTATTCCGCCATCTCCTCCACACTCGCGACCGAATCGATAAACCGCAACGGACCGTATATATATATATATATATATATATATATATATTATATACATACATCTTATACCACCACGCGTACAGAAGAGAAATTGAGTTTTCCGAAAACAACAACTATATTATTGTGCGTTTGGCGTTCAGTGTATATATCGTGTTATCCCTTCGCCGCTATAAACCAACGAGCGTGTGTGTAACGACGTGAGCACAAATGTTTTATTAAAACACGTGCCCTTCCCGGAGAGTCTATATCGTTGAAAACTGTTATTATTGGACTTGATGAACCATACCATTTAATTGAAATCATATAATTAATTAACGACTACGACAATAATCCTGAAAAAATAAATAGGTACTTACGTATGTCAGCAACATTACGAGTTTTGGTTTGGCTGACTACGTGTCCCTCCCTCCTCAGCTGTAGTCAAGGTTCATCTCATTTCATTGGTTGTTAAATTAACTCAAGTTGTACAATACAAGTCTGACAAAGTTGCTGATATACTCATTTAGTATTTACCTTGTCATAACGATAACGTTATACTAGACATTTGTCCGCGTGAACTTATACCGTTTGATATAACATAATATTATTATTCACCATAATATATATATTATCATAATATAATATTAATTGCGTGTAGTAATATACTAATATAGGACAAAAGTACTATATACTCGTATACAACAAATCACGCATAAATGGCGCTGTAACAAAGACAGTGTGTATTACAGGTACCTATATATTGTATATATTTACGGCTATATTTAATGTCAACACTGTACGCGAGTGGTGGTTGCGTTAAATTAAAATTATTTTCGCGCGTTTACGTTTATTTATATATATATATATATATTTTTTTTTTTGTAAACACAAACGCGCATAATTTATTCGCGTTTGCCCACCGACGAACGATTTCAAAACAATTTTTTTTACAACGCTTATAATATATATGTTGTCTCTCGATTATACGGTTATTGTTTACCCGCAGTTACTATAAATTCGTCGGTACAGGTGGGTGGGGGTTTACGTCGAACAGCGCGTGACGCTGTGTACCTTAGTATTAGCTTTTAATTTTTTTTCCCCATTTACCCGTTAAAACTAATTACGTATTCATCTGAAAAAAAGAGAACGGTATAATGTATCGATTTGAAAAGTATTAACATTAATATCCTTTGGCGCCTTGTTTTTTTGTCAATTATTTTAAAACATCGTTCTACCTCTCCCTGCTAACTACATTTCTTAATTTTTTTAAATCACGTATCATTTAACCTCATATATTTTCGTCGTCTGCGTAGGTAAATATCGATAAATTATTAAATGTAGTATGCTCGCCTTGTAACAGCTATACCATATACACCGTACCTTTATTATATGTGTGCATAATATAATTATTAAGACATGGGTTTATCATCTAACATGCGTAACGTGTTTATTGTTAGTGTATATAGACACACCGTGACTAAAATATGTACAGGGTGATTCTAATTCACTAAGTATGTTTATCCTTATATTTTATATCCTTTAATAATATAATGTATTTATTCAAACTTTTATTTATGGAATTTTTAAATTTATTTAAGGACCACATTTTCAAATATTTTGATTGTTATATACCTTCCATGGTGATACCAACTTTTTTCAAATGAAAACTGCCCTTTTTTACTGTAAATTGTTAAGCAGATGATTTTTTTTAAATGTTGATGTATCTAAATTTAAATTTGAACTAGTTGTTAGTGAGTTATTCAAATGTATATAATATCCAATTAATGTATACATAACTATATTAAGGATATAATAATCCAAATTTACTATTAGCTACTATATTTATTTTCAAATTATCATGTCCCCACATCTTTCTAACCTATTATTTATTAATTATAATGACTATAAATTATTATTATAATTAGCATTGATATTGTCATTAGTACACACATTTTATGACTCAAAAACTGCTTGTTCGAATTTCAATTTATATATACATTAACAATTTCAAAAATATTATCTGTTTATAATTCAATGTAAAAAAAGGGGGGGGGGGTCTTATATGAAACAATGAAGTTTGCATCACTACAAGACACTTATATGGTATAGATATAAATTTAAGGAAATATTTGAAAACGTGGATTTTTAGTAAGTTATCTAAATTTGAATAAACGCATTAATAAATAAATAGTGTTGAGCATGATTGGGAATCACACTGTGATCTGTTAATGTTCATAATATATGTATATTGTCACTGTACGTCTCGTTTGTAATCGGGTGCTGACGGTCGATTTTCATGAGCGTGTAACAAGTAAAACCGAATAAATAGCAGCGTTGTTGCTTCGTTGTCGGGTCGTTTGATGTTTAATTAAACGTTTGTTGTAGGTACCTATATTATTATAACTAATATTACGACACGATATAGGTACAAGTGGAATCGGAAACCCGCCGTAGTCGTCGGTCGGCGGCAGTGCTTGGCACAATATATATTATAAACTATCGCGTGTGAATTAATTATACAAAACGTCGTCCTGTTCGCAAGCGCTCGCGCGTATATGCATACACACACCCACCCCATACGTTAGTTAACATTTACGGTACGCGACATCTACGTTGACATTTCATGAACATATTATCATACAACACGCATAATAAAACGTCTTGAGCGGAAGTCGTGTTTTAATATTATAAAATTATTATTTTAATAGAATATTTTTGTTGTTTTCTTTACTTGTTTGATATATTAATAGGAATCCATTTATCGTTTATTATTTCAAAATTAGCGAAATATAGCAGCAAAGACGCACATTTCGTGGGATATAGATTGTATTATTATAATATACCTAATTTTATTTTATTTAAACCTAATCAAAGAATAAATAATAATTTTATTATTTGTCGCTTACATGGACAAGAACTGATCGTGTTGTTGTATCTGCTCCTTCCGCCACGCGTACTATGCTCATCCCTTATTTATTTAATATGTTCATTGTACGCGTCATTATACACGTCGTGCAAACGTACGTTCTTTATTATTATGGCTGCAGAAACGTCGTCGCAGTCCCCTCGGTTTTATTTCGGATGGAAAAAAATCACCGTCTGTAAAGATCTTAACGAGTCGGGTCAATTGATAAATTCGGCTTTTTTCTCCAACGAGGGGTCCGAGCGGAATTTTGCGGTCGTGTTTGCCGTATAATATAAACCCGCGTTGTTCCTCTCACTCTTTCTATCGCGTTTTTATTGTTATCGCGTTCAAACCTTTTCCGAAAACGACGTCTTTTTTCGCCCTCTCTTTGCTTTATTATTATTATTACGGAACACGACGACGACAACAATGAAGGTATATATAAACCAGGAGGGAGAGAGACCGCGATATCATCTGTCAGACTGCCGCGCCCGCGCGCGCGCGCGTGTGTGTGTGTGTGTGTGTGTGTGTGTGTGTGTGCGAGTCTTACGTGGAAGAGCGGGTGATGAATAGGAGGCGGCGAAAAAGCGGAGGAGATCGTTATCAAAACAGCAGCCGCGTGAGGAGACGCGATGCCGTGGCCGGGGTGGTGCGGCGGGAGACGTGATTGGATTCCGGAGGGGCGTGTTATTAATCCCCGGGCGAAATACGCGAAAATCCCAGCCGGCGAATTCATCACGTGGCTGTGGCTGTAGCGTCTGCGGGGCGAGGGGGTTTTTGTTGCCTATATTCCGCCCTCACGGCTCGTCCTTACCCTCCGATGCATATATATATATATATAAACGAGAAAGAACACACAC
Source organism: Pentalonia nigronervosa (assembly GCA_014851325.1). NCBI lineage: Eukaryota > Metazoa > Arthropoda > Insecta > Hemiptera > Aphididae > Pentalonia > Pentalonia nigronervosa. Next base: position 163,129 of record JACXSJ010000295.1, read on the forward strand.
ACAACACCATTTGAAGCAATATATAATATAGCTCCACGTGCAGTAGCGGCAGAACTCCCCTTATTTTCAGTCTCTGGCACTCTGTCATTGTCTGTCTGTCTGTCTGTCTCTCTTTCTCTCTCTCTCCGACCCGTAAAACTCTTCTGCTACCGACGCCGCCGCTGTTGGTGCCTATATATATATATATATATATATATATATATATATATATATATATATATATATATATATATATATATATATATATATAATGTCAGCGTGACGACGACGACGACGTGAGCCGATTACAAGTTTGCAAATGAATGAATTAAAGCCGCCACCTCCGTTCCACACTATGGCGTATATATACTTATATATATGGATAGTATATGCAAGACGCTGTGCAAGTTTACCCTCGGTCTGGATCAGCGAGTGAGGAGGCGCGTTACACACGGCCGATTAGTTCTCGATGAAGTTTAAACCGAGAACCGCGGTTCCACCGCCGCCGCCCCCGCCGTCGTCGACAACAACCTCGTAGAGCGCGCGCCTTCTTCCGCCCTCGTTTTACCTAGTTTTCACTCGTAAAAGCTTTCTCGTCCGCCCCCGTGGCCGTGCTTCTTCACTTCCCGCTCACAGTCAATTGTCTCGGAAGTTATATTACACACTGCACCGCCGCTGTGTGTTACTGCGGCGGTGGCGGTTTTGCTCGCTTCACAGCCACAAAAAAACATCGACGGCGTTTCTACGCTACCGCGGCCTACTATCACATCCCGCCTTTTGCCTCTGAATCCTCACGTTTTCATTACGATGTGTACCTACATAATATATGATTTTCTCGACGCCACCATATCGTATTAATTATGATACATACCAAACGTTTATGTGTCATTCACTACAAAATTCATTATATGCATAGTGTTTAGTGTTTTAACATTTCCGAAAAGCATTTGTATTTTGTTATTGCGTCTTTATATCATATAATATCGAAAAATGATGATTAGTTTTTTAAAATAATTAAATCACGTTAGAACTACCGTCTCCGCTTTACAGCTAGTTATCAATTTGAATTTTTAATTGAATAATTATCGAATAACGTAGGTATATTATATTCGTATATATATATATATATATTCAATACATGTAACGTGTGCGATTTTTATTTGACGATCAATTAATTAAATCTTGTGCAAGTTTTGAAATTCAGTATTAGGTACAGTGTATATACTATATATGTATATATAAGTATAATAAGAGCTATGGGCATAAATGTGGATACTTTTCAATTAAAATTAAATTTTAATTAACGTTCTGCATCATCGTCGTCGTCATTAATACCCCTAGTAATTTATAAAACTATATTCATAATTGAAATTTGTTAAAACACACCGAACTTTCGCGCGCCTAATTGACTGTGATGAAGACTGGAGAGTTAAGTGAGTGTTGTATATATATATATATACTCACAATAAAGGTAGGTAGCAATAATGTCGTTTAAAACTTGTTCATCGTCATCGTCATCGTTGTACACCTACCTATATATATGCATTATAAAACGCCTTTTTGCAGAGGAAATTCGTTATTTCGTATAGTGTGCAATGCCTCTCTTTGTTAAAAAAAACCTCCCTCTGCAGTCGAAAAGGCGGACTAAAAATTCTACGATAATGTTTTTACGATCGATTTTGTTATTACCGTGGGTTTTTAAGTTCGTTAAAAACGAATTTCGATGGCGTGTATAAGATAAGAAAAAAAAGACCCTTCCGATAGAACCCGTCTCCGAGCCTCGGATAACCGAAAGCGGGGCCGCAACGAATGCTACATCATACATGTATGTAACACCTATGTCGGATGTTCTATATACATTATACTATAATATATGTATGTATATAAGACTCGATTAAGGGTGGCGAACCGCCGTAAAATGTTTCAATTTAACGAAATTTATATAACGTAGTCGGTCGTCGTTGTTGCAGGACGCGCCTCTATAAATTAACTATCGTGTCGTATTCTCGTAGGGATTCGGGCGCGGGCAAAAGCAATTAACACCACACCCGGCAATTGGCCTTCTAGCGCCCCCAGGGAATTTACTCTATTTTTCCCCTCTCTCGTCGGCGAACACGCGCGAGAGGTTTATTTTATTTCACCCCCTCGCCACCGCCGTAGTCGTCGTCGTCGTCGTCGTCAAAGTCGTGTAGTAAATATAGTACATACACGCATTATACGCGTGTACACCGAACGGGTATCTACTACCCACCGCCTTCTCTCTCACTCGCTTATGGCTCCCGGGAATTGGATTAACTATCTTGTACATACGTGAGCATGAGGTGTGTGTGGGGGGGGATGTTTTTATTGGGTCCTTAGGGTACGCGTGCGCGTGTGTGCGTGTGAGTATACCGCGGGGGGTCTGGGGTGAAAAACGACCAACGCGCCACATGTTTTTTCTCCGTCTTTTTTTTATGACACTGCACGTTATTTATTTCCCGCCGTCGCCCTTTTGGCTCTTCTTCCCTCGTATTCACTTCGACAAATGTTATATTCCCCCCAACGATACACACACGTACACTACCAACACACATTCCTACAACCCTCGACATACGACGATAGATAAAACCACATAATATTATATACACGCTCCATTCAAGTATTTGGTTACTTGGTTTTTTTTTTACTAGCGGCCGAAATCACACACTGCATCATATAAAAGAGAACGAGAAATAGATATGGGGTGTGTGTGTGTGTATGTGATATTTCTACGTAAAGTATATCATACCTACCAACTACCTATGATGAGTACAACAAAAATGTTTGGTTAACGTTTTTTTTTATTATTATTATTATTATTATGGTTTTTTTCATTTTGTTTACGCAGAGGAGTTCTATATCACCTGCAGAAAGGGAGAAATTTCGCGTCAGGAGCTCACCGGATATTGAACCGCACAAAAAAGTGAAAAAAGAAGAAAAAGATTGTCACGTAAGTTCTGTTCTTTTACCTATATATTATGTAAACATCGAGTCGCACACATGCGTGTAACTCGATAATGTAACATTTCGCCAAACTTCTTCTCCGACTATTAAGCTTTTATTCTCCGTTTACTCATCATACGCTCCCCCCAAACATTTTTATTAAATCGTTTTTTTTTTATCTTTTACAGGCGAGCGATGGTGAAAAAAGTGATCAAGACTTAGTAGTCGATGATGCCAGTGAGGTATGTTATATATAATATCATTTGCTCCTTGTCCCGTTACAAAATATATGCTCCCAAGTCATAAGTTTTTTTTTATACTCTTATGCTGAGAGGGAGAATACAAAAATATACTTAGCGAAACTTTAACTTGGCTTTATAACCATTTAAATCAAACGGTTATAAAAATACTTTTTAAAACCTATAATCGTTCGAAAATCATATACGCGCCCTTTTCTGCCCCAATATTAGTATATCAAATTCTATATTATAATCTATCTATATTAAATTATTTGTTTTTTTTCAATTAGTACGACTTGAATTGTAATTCGTTGTACCTAATATTTGTATTAGGTACATAAAAAAAAATTCGTTTACATATTGTTATATATTTATACTTTTGCGTAGGTACCTACTGCATTATATTTTACTTAACTGTGTTTAAACGAGCAATAGTTAATAATAATATATCGCATTTATAAAAAAAAAAATACATAAAAAGTACTACCTGCCGTGTATAATAGGATAACGAAACCTCGTAATAATAGCCGAACAATGTCGCTGCAGGTATTAACATAATGTTTAATATTCCGTTTCACAGGACCCGGTCTCGCCGCTTAATGGTACAGCCTCGCCCAGAGAAAATGGAATTGACAAGTTACAACCCAAAAAGGAACACATCGGACCACACAGGTAAAATTTACATATTAATGTTTTATATATTATTATTATTATTATTATTATTATATCATCATTGCCTGTACACATTATTAGAATATATGTATATATTGGTTAGGTAATGTGTATATTATTTTATTTGTCGTTTATTACAGCCCACGGAGCGGGACTTCGTCCAATGCCAGCACTCCATCCACCAAGAAGATGGAAGACAAACCCAGCACGCCAATATCCAAGTCGATCACACCGACGAGTGGCGGCAGTGGTTGTAGCGGAGCCGCCGGTTCCTCGATGAAACCCATGGGAGTCAAAGGACCTTCGCTAGGTAATAAAGAAAATCGCAAATGCGACTCGATCAAACATCAAACCATAAATTATTTTTAATTCGATTAACTTGCATTTTCCTCGTTGTTTTTCAGCGCAATACCCGCATTATCTGGCCGGGGCTGCAAATCCGCACGATCTTCAAGCGGCCGCGGCTGCTGCAGGTGCTTACGGCGCTCTTCACAACAACTTACCACCATCAGCTGCGTTAAATAGTTACCCCAGGCCGGCGTTGGTGAGTATTATTAACGACAACAATTACGATTAATCAATGAATGGAATGTGTTATATTCATTCGATATAACAATGTTCGAATAATAATGCCTAATCGACAACTGTTTTGCAGGTCGGTTACGATCCTCATGCACAAATGAGAGCACCCCTTGGACCTGGGCTGGGAATTCCCGGCGGAAAACCGTAAGTAAATCCGATATAAATAATAATATTTGCAATTTGGTACTATGATACCTACTCGTATGTGGTATGTCTGGCAAAGAATAGTCTAATATTTAAACTCGATAAAAATATCGAACAAATTATGTATGTCTATTGTTGAAGAATTTTCGGCTAACTCTATACGTCTCGTGTTGGACACATCCAGCCAGATGGCGTGCACAGACTTCATTGGCAGAATATATGCAAAAACCAAAAATATTGAGCCTTCTATTCTTCCTCTAAATTTGTTACTCATCTACCACTTCTTCGGTAACAGCTAATCCCGAACCGATTTTTTGTAAACGAAATTTAAAATGTAGTAAAATTGAGTTATTTAAGAAAAAAGAGCCTTTAAGAAAATAAATATAAATACCCCTTTTTCGGAGTCGTAGAGTATATTGTAGCATACCCTGCATACACCATGCACACGTTATGCGCACATCGTTCGAGGACGATCGACATTAATATTGACGATTATTTTTTTTACTTCTCAAGAGCGTATTCTTTTCACGTGAGCGCCGAAGGCCAAATGCAACCGGTGCCCTTTCCGCCTGATGCACTGATGGGTCCCGGTATCCCGAGACACGCCCGTCAGATCAACACTCTCGGGCACGGTGAAGTTGTGTGTGCCGTGACCATCAGCAACCCCACCAAGTACGTTTACACCGGTGGCAAGGGCTGCGTAAAGGTGTGGGACATCAGTCAACCCGGGTCTAAGTCACCTGTATCTCAACTAGACTGTTTGGTACGTATAATAATAAATAAACTTAACAAATAATATAACAATAACATACAACAAACTTTTAAAAGGATGTATATTTGAAGAAAGGGGAAATGACCTCAGGTGGCAAAATATTAATTTTTTGTTTGTATAACTAAAATACAATAATATTTTCATTTAACATTATTGTTAATTTGAAAATTGAGTTGATGTGAAGACGATTTTGACAATATTGTATATAAGCACACGACTCGGTAAAAAAATGTATTAATAATTTAAATGTCTAGTGGTTAATTAAAAAATATTACAATTTTAAAGAATTTCAATCCTGTCCTAGATCATGTATATAATGCGTGTATATTATATTAATATTTAAGGGTAGTAAACGTTGTACCTAATATATTGAATTTTGTATTGTCTATTCGACGCGTGTGTATTAATAATATAATTATTTTGTTTCGTTTTGATTGCAGCAACGTGATAACTATATAAGATCTGTAAAACTATTGCCAGATGGCCGGACACTCATCGTCGGCGGAGAAGCCAGTAATTTGAGCATATGGGATCTGGCCTCGCCCACACCAAGAATAAAAGCCGAGCTCACGTCCAGCGCGCCAGCATGCTACGCACTGGCCATCAGTCCGGATTCCAAGGTACGCGCAGAATATCATGATACGACAGCGGACAGTTTGCTGTTCTCGAGCGGCCCGTCGCAAATAATTGATTTTTCTCGTTTGCTGATCTAACTTTATCGATCTAATCTATATTTATTACCCCGTCTCCGCAGGTGTGCTTCAGCTGTTGTTCGGACGGCAACATAGCCGTGTGGGATTTACATAACCAGACATTGGTGAGACAGTTCCAAGGGCACACGGACGGAGCGTCTTGCATAGATATCTCTTCGGACGGTTCAAAACTGTGGACCGGCGGCCTGGATAACACCGTTCGCTCTTGGGACCTGAGAGAAGGCCGACAGCTGCAACAACATGATTTCTCGTCACAGGTACGTCTCTCGCGCGACATCCTGTCGTTACATCCGTTATTTTGTATACCTAATCTACCGGCACTGTGTACTCACAAATCGTCATATAATACTCTCCTTTTTTTTTTTTAATGTTTACCGCACAGATATTTTCGTTGGGTTATTGTCCGACCGGCGAATGGTTGGCCGTCGGCATGGAGAACTCCAACGTCGAAGTGTTGCACGCCCTCAAACCGGACAAATACCAACTGCATCTGCACGAGTCGTGCGTGCTGTCATTGCGCTTTGCGACGTGCGGTAAATGGTTTGTGTCGACTGGCAAAGACAATTTATTAAATGCGTGGCGCACACCGTATGGCGCTTCCATATTCCAAGTGAGCATCACTTTTATTTCTTTGAAATTTTTTTTTTTTGTTTTTGTCGTTTTTATACTCATTGTTTGTTTTTGTTGTTTTTATAGTCTAAAGAGTCTTCTTCGGTGTTGAGCTGTGACATATCGGCTGACGACAAATATATCGTAACTGGTTCCGGAGATAAGAAAGCAACTGTTTACGAAGTTATATACTAGTAAATAATGTAAAATGAGAATTTCATCGTTTCGGTGTTCATTAGGTGTAGTAGAAAAACTCCAGGTGTTTATCTAGCGTTTATTGAACATTTTTTTGTGATAATTATTTCCAATCTATAATATTATAACTATTGTGACTTAGCCTGTAAACATTAATTTACACGTAGCATATTATATATAAATATAAAACAAAACAGAATCTATTAATTAAATTTTTTTACTGTCAAAATGTATGTAATTATAAACATTATTAATTAATAATTGAGATCAATTGTTTGATATATTGTATGACACCTGTTTTAAAACTGATACTCGTGGTAACTTATGCTTCAATCAAAGTTTCATTGTTTTTTCATAAATTGATACTTTGATTTTTAAAACGATCACTGTGAATACCAGTATTGTTAACAGTTTTTGACTTAAAACTATTTTGTGTATAATATAAAATAATAAAATATTATTATTATGATGTCCCTATGTAAGTTCCCACAATAAAGATCTTTCGAATACACAAATATTTTTTATTATTATTATTATTATTATTATTATTATTATCATCATTATTACATTTTAAGTATTGTATTTACTTTATTATTTTCTTAAGTGTTAACTTTGTTCTTTTCTATTTTGTACAAAATATAGTTAGAAAAATTATCTTATAAGTTTTTGTTAATTTTTTTTTTCATTAGGATCTAATAGGTAAATCAATATGATGTGGTATCTCTAGACATCTTTTGTACCTAAATAGATAGAGAACCCTTTGAAAAAAAATTTAAATTTTATTGTTATTTAATAATTATTTATGTTTATTTAAATTAATACATTTCCCCTGATATTTTATAATATTGTGCTATGTAGTACCGAGTATTTTGTTTAATAATTTTAAATGTATAGTGTTCAATATAGAATTCTGTACAATTCATTATTTATACAGAAAATCAGAAAATAAAAGAACCAATTTATTATTATTTGCTTTTACTCTATGTTTCTTTAATCAAAGAAGTTGCTTACTTACTTCTTGAGTGTATAAAACTGACTACTACATATTATTATGTTCAAACATGATGAATGGTTAATTATTTTAGCTAACAAGATTTGTTAAAGTAATAGATTATGTAAATAAAAATACTTGGAGAAACCAATTTATATATATTAAAGTTCAACTGATGGGTTATATGCTTGAAGCGATGCAGTAGCTCATCCGCTAGATAGTTATCTTATACTCGTATAATAATATTATTATTCAAGTATACTTATTAGTTATTGAACTTCATATATTTATTATTTAATTCTAAACTTATACTAAACTATTAACTTAATACTAATTAAATTGCTATTTCCTGAACTGCGTAGAAATTTCCTTTGTTGTGGAAGCTACACTCGTTTAGTACTAGCTTTTGACTGGTACTTCGTGATGGTGTGGCTATCATTAAAATTACTTCCTACATTCTTATGTCCTCATTAATTATATCAGACCATCCATCATTCATGTAGTATCTCGTGCTCATGAGACTACCGCCACACCATTGTATGCATCTATTATTATTATTATTATTATAGTTTAATATTATGCACTGCAGTGCCACAATTAGAGATTTGGGGGCCCAGGTGCATGTCAAATTTCGAGGCCCCCGTTTCCTATAGTACTTTATCTAATCTAATTTTATAAATAATAATACGAATAAATATAGTAATAAAAAATACAATTAAATCATTTAAGAAAATTTTTTGAACAGTAACATATATGTTGTATATACTGTATGTCTTATATATAAGGTCACTTTATGTTGTTGAGTATTAATAATTTTACACTTTTAACTCTAAATATATTACCGACTATAGTATTTCGTAACGTACACAGATTTTAAAACATTTTACTTCTACATTTATTCACAAAAATTTTAGAACAATACCAAATTAATATGTATGAACATAATTTAGTGTCGGAGTCTTGGTGCCCTCTCATAAAATTTTAAGATCTTTGTGGAGGTGCAGTGTACCCCCAGCACCTCCGCTAATTGCGACACTGATGTTCTGACGCGACACAATAGTTATGTGCTTGCTGTTCAGCCGTAGTGAATTTATATTTTAAATATTATTATTGTGATTTGTTATTTAATATAATATGTCATTTAAATATATTATATATTATAATTATTCTCCACCAACTTCCTGACAAGTAATAATAGTGTAATAATATCTTATACGAGTATAACTCATAATCAGCCCAGGAATTCACGTCGTATGTTATCTACATGAACTTTGATCAGGTCATATGTTATCTACGTTTCAGGTGATATCTACGCTGTACGGAGACTAATATTGCAGGTATAACCGTTTAATTATAAACATCAATAATACACTCTACAGCCTACACTTTACCCATATCATAGCTAATAGACCATATGACTTTCGGTTTGGCTCGTAAAAGTGGTGTATACTTGAATTATTTTCAAATTAAATTATTTTATTACAAGTGAATTATTTTTTGTTAAATCTAAATGGAACATTTTATTGACTTTTATAGACATGTTATTAACAATGACGAAACATGTATCATTTTTTTAAAACAACGTGGTGATTTGCCCACTGCAAAAGTATGCCAGAAAGTCATTTCATATAATGAAGGACTGACAGAGGAAGACATTCTGTTACAGATTGGTTTAATTTATGCCGAGACGTTTGTGTTGATTAATTTGAACGTCGTTCAAAAATGAGAAGTACCAGTGTAATAGTCCAAATTGACGAGTCGTTATTCTAATGGAAGCGTAACTATCACCGAGAACGTCTGTGTGTAGGCAATCGTACACCTATCATAAACTCGTACTTCACCCGTCTCATCTGATGTTGAATTTCATAGTTCTGATAGTTCTGATGACTGTGTTTACAAAAATTATGGGTCAAGAGTACAGGGTTCATGGGTATTCGGACTGTACTGTAAACGAGATGATGATGTTACTGACCATAGATTTTTATAGTTGAAAAGAGAAATAGAGCTACGTTACTTTCTATTATTCAACGTGAAGTAGAAGTCGGATCCACAATTCACTAGGACGAATGGAGGACTTACAACAATTTAAGTGACTACCGCTATGTGTATAACACTGTAAATCATCAGCTCCATTTCATTGATCCGGAAACAAGGGTCAAAACTCAATCTATAGAGTCTAGGCATGTGGAGACATGTCAAAATAAAATACGGCATAAAAACACGTGGTTCCACCAATTTATTGGAACGGCAGATGATGGAAGGGTGGTGGCGCTCATTCAATGCGTCCAAGAACCTATTTGACCAGTTTTTTGAAGACACAAAAACAGTTCTTTAATGTAATAATTCCCAGATGCCCAGACGACACCTACAATTTACATATTGTATAGTGGAAAATTGTAGATAACATACAACACCGACAAACAATTGTAGTAGATACATTTTTCATGTAGATAACGTGAATACCTGAGCCCTTAAAATATATAAATATCATGCATTTATAGTAGCATCAATTAGTTGTTGATTTGTTAGAGAATACAAACCTTAATTTTATAATATTATTACAATTTAAAACATAGAATAGCGTTAGGGTAAAATGTAAATGATTTTTTTTGTGTTTCAATAAGTTTTATCATACCTAAGTATGTATACATATTATAATTTATAGGCGTGTATCTGAAATAATGTTTCATTTTAATACTATCAAATATAGTAGTTTCAAAATAACAGTGTTATTGTTTATGTTATGTTACACATAGCGGGTATTCTAAACTTTTTTTTTTTCATAAAGACGTAAAAATAATAATTCTTGGGAGAAAACAACTGATTATAAATTAATAAACAGTTAAAAATGTTCCGTACACTGTACTACTATATTATAAATTATAATATTATATACATTATTTATAATTTTATAAATCGTGCCTGAGACACGCACAGTAGTTTATAGTTAATGCTCCGCGAAACGATTTTTTTTCAGACTTTCGTAGTAATCGGACAATATTGTTTTTTAGACGACCCAAATATCTCAAAATTAACACACACACATTGTATATAATTTGAAAGAAGTATTTTTTTTTTTTTTAACAAACGATATAATGATATCGATTTGTTGTGCTCCTGTTATACCTATTAGCTATTACGTCAATTAACGTTCCTAGATCGACAAATAACACAGTTAAACCTAAATGACTATGTATTATTAGAAAACGTGACGGCGTATACGGTCGAATGTTATCGACTCATTTTTCGACTACGCCCACTGCACTGTAGTACAATAGCAACAGTTTTGTTTACATCATATGTTTACTATGTATATAGTGTGCAATAGCCCACGTAGCTATGCCTAGGTATGTATTTAGACGCTCCGTTCAAAATTATTGCGATTCATTACAACAGGTAATGCGATCAATAACCACGAGTTATATTTTTATAATTCATTTTTATTTTTACATAGTTATAGTTTTATAATTCTGTTGTTTAATTTCGTCGAACAACAACGAACACAACGCACCACGGGTGGATTGGCCTATTGGGAAATAGGGAGACATCCTGATGAGCCGGTATTTATGAAAGCCAAAGGTTTTTTTGTAATCATATTAAAAAAAAATTTAAAAATTTTTTGCAAAATACGCATAGAATTATTATTACAATTTTTTGAAGGTTGATCTAAAACTATTTATGTGACAATATACATGCATTTATTTATATATGCAATAATAAGCACTGCAAGTGTGTTAGTAGAAAAAAAATCGTATTAGCTAGAAATTAGAATGTTTATAAAATCATAGGCTTAGCCATTATATTATACAGTTTGTTAATTAATTGGAAAGTCAGTAGCTCTAATTTTAAATATAATGCAGATATTCCAGTGCCGTTTTTTTTAATATAATATTTGAATAATAGTCTCCTTTTTATCATAGTTTAAAATTTAAAAATGCTTAAAATCTTTTTTGGTTTAAAAAATAAAAAAAAACTATTTTATAGAGTTATACATTTATAATATGAGAAAAAAAATTTGAAATCGGTGGAATTTTGAATGAGTGAAAGCAAATTATATTTTCAAAAATATAGCATATGCAATTGTATGGTTTTCACACTTTGATAACTAATGCTAATCCAATAGATAATAATGAATACTCTACTCACTGAAATTTTATGAATACACTTTTGTAATTTTATTCAATATATCTACCATGAACATAGAAGTCTATGCATAAGTTAATTTTATAAGCCCATAATCTTTATAACGAAATTAACGTGTTGCTAGAAATATCTCACATATTTTTTAATTATAGCTCTAATTTACAACTGATAGTTGTGTAGTTGTGCATAGCAGTTTATGGTGGATATTTTGAAAAATATTATAAAACAAACAAAAACTATTACATACGATTTCAAGGAGTAGTGTGTTCAATATTACCTATTAGATTAGTAAAAGTTAACAATTTGTGAAAACCATACAATTTTACAATATTTTGCAGTATTTTTGAAAATAAAAGCTGTTTTCGTTTATTCAAAATTGTTTTTTTTTCATATTATTAATAAACAACTTTACAAAACAACTATTTTAGAATTTTTTAAAAAATCAAAAAAAGGTTATAAACGTTTTTTTAAATTTTTTTTAGATTATGGTAAAAGGAAGGCACTATTAGTCAAATATCTATATAAATAAAAATCTAAGCTGTTTATAAGTCTTGCTAAAACTCGAGAACGGCTGGACCGATTTAGCTCATTTTGGTCTTAAATTATTTGTGTAAGTACAGAGAAGCTTTAAAAGGTGAGTGAGTATGAAAAATTGTGCATAAAATTGGAAAACTCGAATATCTAATGTCTTACCAGTAGCGCCATCTATCTATTAATTTTAATACTGTAAAAACTTTCCTTCCATGGAAAATAAAAGCTTTTTCCGGCATGAAATATGAATCGGAAATAGCTTGTGAGACGGATAAAACCCGACATTCTGCTGAAGGCTTTATACCACTTTTGTTTAATAAATAATCCGATCCGCCGACGCCGAACAGGTTTTAATGGTTTTCCGCACATGGTATTTTACCTATTTTTATTATGTTCTGTATTTGGAGATTACTATAGTAATCATCGTTTATCGCTGTTTACAACGATCTACATCTACTATACTAACTACTATCTATACCTATATATTATCTGTATATATATATATCGTACGCTTACTTGGTACGGCACTCTCCACGGTCGTGTTTTGTTCTCTTCGTGTACGTGCGCATGAACTTTTCACACTTTCATTAATTACAATTTATGATGCCGAGTAGAAGACGACCTGACAGGTCGTCGCAGTCAATCAAAAGTGCGAAGAGCTACCTCACGTGCTAACCGCACTGATGACCAGACAGATCAAGAAAATAGTCATATTGCTTTAGTCAGTGACAATTGATAGGCTTAAAATTCGTGCACAACAACAGCAAGCACGAAATAATAAAATTGAGCGATTCCGCAGACGCAGTGCTCCTTTGATTCTCGAACGAGCTGCATTTCATTATGATCCGGCAATCGATTATTGTGCCGACAAATCGGTAAAAATTAGGGAAATTACAATAATTTGTAAATATTGTAAGGCCTTAAAATACAGTGGTGAATCTATTGGTTTTTGTTGTGCTGGAGGCAAAGTAAAATTGCCACAATTGGTCCCACCACCAGATCTCTTACGCTCTTTAGTTTCTGGAATGCACTTAGAATTCTAAGCACTTCTTGCTAACATTCAGAAATATAACATCTGTTTCCAGATGATATCGTTTAGCGCTACATAAATTATACAGGACAATTTCATGCCCACTTTTAAGGTATTGTATACCATAATATTTTTTATTTTTTTTATATTCAAGTTTGTATTAGGACAAATCTATAAAAATTACAGATACAAGGACAAATTTATCACTTACTGGGGGCTTTGTTACCACAACTAGATGCAGATCATCAATTTTTAAAATTTATTTTATGGGCAATTCAGATGCGGAAGTTGATAAGCGTTGTGCTCACAAACCAACAGCGAATAGAACCATTGTTCAAGAATTACAAATGTTTTTGTAATCAAAAATATGAAAAAAATACAACAGTCTTTAACAATTTCACTTGGCTTCATCTGGAATAGCTGCGACTCTACTAGAAGGCGGGCGAACTGCACATTCTGCCTTGAAATTACCATTAAACATGCAAATCAACGAAACACCAATTTGCAATATATTCAAAAATAGCGCAATGGCCAAGAACCTACAGGTATGCAAATTGATTATTTGGGATGAATACACAATGGCCCATAAGAGGTCACTGGAGGCCCTGGATAGAACGTTGAAAGATCTTCGTGACAACCAAAATATTTTTGGTGGGGCCATGATTCTGTTATCAGGTGATTTTCGTCAGACTCTTCCAGTCATGATTCTGTTATCAGGTGATTTTCGTCAGACTCTTCCAGTCATTCCCCGATCAACTGTTGCTGATAAATTAAACGCATGCCTGAAATTATCGAATTTGTGGCGGTACGTCATTTATTTTTTTAAATTATTTTTTTTTTAATTGGGGACACTCCAATTCACAACACACATGTTTTGTGGTTGTAATGTGATTACCACAATGTGTGGTAATCACATTACCCACAGATTTCTGTCACATCACAGACTCCATAGAAGAGCTTATTCAGCATGTCTTCCCAGATATAGCGCAACAGTTCAATAACTATAATTGGCTGGGTGAACGAGCAATATTGGCGGCAAAAAATAAAAATGTCGATGTTCTCAATGCAACCATTCAGAAATTTTTACCGGGACAGTTGGTTTCCTACAAATCAGTCGACACCATTATGAACCAGGATGACGTAGTCAACTATCCCACGGAGTTTTTATTCGCTGGAATTGCCTGGATTACCACCACACAATTTGCAGTTAAAAGTAGGATCAGTTGTCATCATGCTGCGTAACATTAATCAACCTCGACTGTGCAATGGAACAAGACTGGCTGTGAAAAAGCTAATGAATAACGTCATTTAGGCAACAATCATAAAGGGAAAATACAAAGGAGAAGATGTCTTGATCACGCGTATACCGATGACTTCAACAAATTTACCATTCGATTTTAAACGTCTACAATTTCCCGTACGTCTGGCCTTTGCGATGACCATAAATAAATCGCAAGTCCAGTCGTTGGAAGTTTGCGGAATCAACTTTCCCTGTTTAGTTTCCCTGTTTCCCTGTTTCCCTGGAGTTTCCCTGTTTCTCGCGTGGACAATTATACGTCGCGTGTTCGCGCGTCCGAAAACCGTCATCTTTGTTTATTTACGCATTACAAAACAAAACAAAAATATAGTTTATCAGAAAGTTTTAAATTGATTAACAGACTATACTATAACTGTGTGTGCCTATTAATATCAATTAAAACCTTATAAGTAGCCAGTATTTCAGGAAAACTCCGTTTTGTAAGTATCCCATTGTTGTGATGTGACTATTTTTAAGCAAAATCATGTGTAATAAATAAAACCTCATTCATACCGAGCATTTTTTTTTTTAAATTACGGATTCCTTTTGTTTGTTTTAAGTTTTTTTATATAAAAGTTTAGCTTTTTTTATTTATTGAATGAGGCAATATGAAGTCGAAAAAATCCCGGTTTTCACCTGAGGTGACTTTTGCCCGGGCATGCTGAGTGGAACAGCTAGTTTCATTATAAAAAAAACTACATTGAAATGTAAAGCTACTGTTTTTCCAATTAACTAACATACTGTATAATAGGTAATTAATGATTGCGGATAAAATTGTGTTTTTATACAGTAAAGACAAATGTTTTATATATTATATAAGACAAGTGATATAATAAAATGTATTTTTATAAATACTATACAAAATATTAATATTTCTATTAGTTTCAAAATATTTAAGGATATTTTCTGAAAATATTGATAATGTATAATGTATAAATTTTAACTGGTTAACCCCTTATTTGACTAACCCAGGGCTATTAAAATAATAATAATAGTTGTTAAATATTTTACTAATTTAGAGTCTGGGGGTAACTAAACAAATGTTGAAATTGAAAATTTACTAATACCTTATTGTTTGTCAGCAAAATAATGCCTTTTTTTGATGGGGGAGATTGTTTGATGGTTTGATTCCTATTTCCCGGGGCGAAAAGAGTCGCCAATCCACCTCTGCAACGCACTGCACGTATTCGAGTTCAGAATAATATGGGTGGAACCTGAGGGCTGCATATTTATACAAATACATAATTAATATACTTTTATTTAATCATTGTATTTTTACGCACTTAACCAGCCGTTCAACATTGTAAAATAATTATGAAGTAATCCGAAAATGACAGTGTTTAATTTTAAAGTGTCTTTTATAAATTATATAAACAAAATATCCTAGATACACCATTGATAAATATGATAGCAAAAATACATTTAAGGGCCATGCAACATATTCAGAGGATCATCTGCGAACAGTTAAATATAAGGATATTCGGAATTCCAGAGAATATCGTTGGACCTTGTAGATATAATAACTGTAGCAGTGGTAGACATATGTTTTATATACCTAAGGTTCTTTAAATAAGTAACGTCAATATTGTCAGGGCCGGATTAACGTATAGGCAGTATAGGTAATTGCCAAGAGCACTAAATTTTGAAGGGCGCCAAGCAGAATTTGATGCCAAGTCTTATATTTTATTTTCAAAAAAAAAAAAAATTTTTTTTTGACGAATTTTCTATAGAATTTTATTGAAAATGTACTAAAAAATACTTAATTACTTAATATATTTGTTTTGTTCGCATTGAGATGTATAATAATAAGTATAATTTTATCTGTATTTTCCATTTATTGTGTATTTATGTTTTGGGAGTTAACAACACGGTTTAAAATCGTTTATGCAATCGGCATTGTCGATCGTTGGTTATAAATGTTATTAATGATCAAACAAGACAACACAAATATTATAGTATGTTGTTTACTTGTTTCCAGAATAGTGTATAAAATTATAAATAGTTTGGGTATATTCTATGCCGTAACGTCTGTAACTCGTATTGTAATATACTCGTAAGGGAATGTAATAATAATATATAATTTAAATCATATAATAATTATTATTTTCTATACAGCAGGTCTACGTTTAGTATTTATAGATTTATATTTTTACTTCGTTATCATTGATGTTGAACTATATAGTCACTATACACACTATACACTATACACTATACTATAGTGTGTACTGTGTAGTCTGAGTTGTACACGTACAGACGTATAGTGACGGTGTTTTGTGTAGTCTGTATTGCACTATTGTGTCCTTTGCGAAAAATGTGTGACTTTGTTTTTTATTTATTAATACCTATTTTATACTTTATGATCAATAGTAGGTACATATTATTTTGTGTTAAATGTCTAAGTATGCGTAGAACAAATACAAATATTATACAATGAATGCACTTTGCTTATTAATACATGATACCTATATGAAATTGTAATATTTAATATAAACAGGTAGATTAAAATTAAAATAATAATTAGGTATAACATATTTTACAGTTAACAAAAAAATTAATGACGAAACTTAAATAACGTTAAACTTAAAAGTTATATAACGTTTAAATTCTATATATAGCTTTTTTTTTTTTTTTATTTATTAAAAATTAAAATGTTTCAGCATATTATACATGCTATTACAAGTTTGTTAACAGTTTTATATTTTATGACAAATTACGAAATACTAAAATTGTTAATATTGTTTGTTAGTGAATTAGTAATGTGAGTATTCATGCAAGTGTTGGTTAATATATATATATTTTTTTTTTTTTTTTTTTATTTAGCTTTAAAATATTTTAATAGAATATGGAAAGGGGATTGTTGATAGTTTTTAATGAGGTTTATAGATAAGAGATTTGTTGGAAAATAATATAATATTTTAATAGAATATGGGATGGGGATTGTAGATAATATTAATGAGGTTTGTAGATAAGATTTAATGTAGGAAAAGACTGTTATGGGAATATTTTTGTGAGTTTGCTTAAAATTACAGTTATTAGAGAGATTAATGGATTTAATAATTTGTTGAGTTCATTCACGATG
>JACXSJ010000296.1:5163-74794 GCA_014851325.1 Pentalonia nigronervosa
TCTTTGGGATATCATGGGTGAAAACAGAGTATAGGAAAGGGGCGATGTCGCTTCCTTGTGGGACACCTGCTTTAATAGGGTGACATACTGAGTAGCTGTTTTTAAGACGAACAGTGAAGAAACGGTCTGAAAGGTAGGATTTTAAAAGTAGAAAATACGGGGCTGGAAGGAACTTTTTTAATTTGTAGAGGAGTCCGTCTTCCTATAACCTAAATTCTAAGGTCCATAGTATATTAGTACCAACCTACATAGTTTTTAAATTAAATGTTCCTGAACTATTTATAACATTCGTATTAACTCATAATAACGGTTATGAGCGCACACAGAAGTTTGCTTGGATTTCTTATTCCGGTTGTTCTAACATCCAACTTCTTAGTCTATTCGAAATCTAAATAAATGATTCGTGTGCAAATCCTTTCTTACCAATTTAAAATCATAGAATCTTTAAAAATACTAAAATAATGTAATATATGAATAAGTATAACGCTTAAAATATACAACTTACCGACATTGGAATCATTACCAAGTTCTTCGTAAGAACCGTAATAAGTAGGGATACCAAAATCATTTGCGAAATCTTTGGCCCTAGATATGTCTTTTGCAGCAATGGCCACTACTTTATGATCTTCAGTCGATAATGTTTCTAATGCTAGAATAAAGTCGTGAGAAATTTTGGAAGCACTCAGTATTCCCCATTTTGTTGCCATAGTCCAAGTTGACGAATGTAATCTACGGTAAATAATAGTATAGTTTGTATTCAATTAAAGTAATATCTTAATATTGAAAATGTATTATATTCCTGTTGTAACACGGAAGTTTATTCCGTGTTCGATTGGAGCGGTTATTTAATAAATAATTTTAAGTACGATTCGGGTGCACGTAAAGAATATTTATTTTGGTTATTAGAATTTATGACCATTTACATACGCCTTCAAACGGCAGTCACGTCGGCGGTTGAACTACTACTGCCGTGTATTGTCAACAGTGCCGGTGCGCTATCGATACTCCGTTACCTATATAGTCTAAAGGTACATGGATATGGCATTGCCACGGGCGGCAACTGGTGGTTGGGAGCAGTTGTCCGAAAAATGATAAGGATCCGGGCCTAAAGACGGCGGTATTCAATTTGTTGCCAACATTAAATTTTCAAAAATTATACTATAAAATTATTTTTTTATTTTTGTAGTGATACTGTCCAATTAAACAATTAATATTATATTATATATAATTAATACTTATTATATTTTTTAAAATCTATCACTGAGTATTTCTTCAACTATCATAAAAAAGATAATTAATTATTAAAATCCATTTTTGTTATATATGACAACAATATGTATGACAAACTTTTATAGTTAAAAACTTAATAGTCAATAGATCGAAATACTGAAATCGTAAACTACAAAATACGCGGGAATTATATAACTTTTATCAATAGGAATATAATAATAATAATTTATATTACAACATTTCAATTACAACTGTTGGTAATACTTTTTCGATTTTTGGGTCCTTATCATTTTTCGGACAACTGCCAATCACCGGGCAACTGGACTATACGGGTAATTACCGATAGCGTACAACACACGCCGACGTGCTTACCAAATATTATATACAATAATAAAAAAAAAAAATTACCACATTCCTACTTTATTTATATATACTGGGTCATTCAGTGACGTCCTCAAGATTTTTTAATGAAAGGGGAAAGAAAAATCGATTGCAAACTGTTTGTGGCTTGAACGTGTGATCCCCCTTCAACAATCACGGGCCTAGTCGGCCTACCTTGAATGTAAATACGGTAGTCGCCAATCATGTTTTAACAATGTTTTACAATAGGTACTTACGGTTTTAAATCACGGTGGCTCCTCTCCTAGATGAAATCGGCAAACGAGCTTCCAATAAAGATAATATACTATAGTCGGTTTATTATAATTACGGACTTAACTGACAGTATAGAAGTATCTATACCTTAAAATAATATTATAGTGAGAGAGTGAGCTAAAATAATAATGTAATTAATATTATGCTGCTGCTAAGCTAAGTGCCTATAAAAAAAATTAACGTGTGGCATGAATCACATGCCGGCAATTTAATGCATGTCGTTACCTGACGATAATCGATTACAATTTATAACTTTTCAAGTCAAAAAATGAGAGGTGATGGTCGATGGGTGGAGCCCAAAGATTGTCAGTGCCAGGGGTTCACAGTATATTTTATTGAACTATTTAGTTTCTACCGCCACGGGGGCCACGCGTTTATTATAGAATACTGGATGAGGTATTTGAACCACAGATGTAAAAAATAAAGTGATAACTAAATCGCTTAACTGTTGTATAGTGTATGGCGTATGCTCAATATCTACTATTAAAATAATTAAAGCCATCATTTGTGGGAATTAGAAAATTATCAATTTACAATTAATATGCTTACAATTATTTTTTGATGATAAAACCCATAATTCCCACAAATTGGCGAAAATTGATTTCACCTATATTATCATGAGTTAGCAACCTAGTTTATTATAAATCATAGACCAGCAATTTCTATATTACTAACATTATGCGTCTTGAGCCAAGATAGAAGGCATAGATTAAGTGATTGAGTGGCCGATGCATAAACACTGTTATATAATATACTTATAATACAATATAAATACTATATATACACATATAGTTTATATTACCACCAGCGCCCTCTACTGTGGATTCAATTTGAATTCTCAAGGTTGGTCTATGGGTATAAGATCTATCGTCTATTTATACTAGTTATTTGTCATAATTTTTTATCAACGAAAATATACTAGAACGAGAAACCTCCCAAGAGCTTTAACAATAATATTATAATATTGTTTTTCTCCTTCACAAAAAAATACGCGACTGCCATGGCTCATCTAGTGTTGATATATTTTTATTGTTTATTAGGCCACAGCCCACAGCGAAATAACTAGTCATAACTCATAAATTAACATATTATGTGTTTTTATATAAAACACATATTTTATAGTTTGTATTGAATTGACGTCTAAAAAATGTCAAGTTCACCACGCTTTATTTTTATTTTCTAAATTACATTTGGGTCCATAACAAAAATGCAAATTCTTTCATCCATTACTATTTAATATTTTTACATAAATTCAAATTATATATACTGATTAGTGATTACGCAAACATTACGCACCCATCTTTTTCCTCAGTCTTTGGCTACGAGTTTAGGTACAACATGTTAGCACAATACAATTGTATGCTTATACAATACATCATTTTAGGCAAGAACAATATTTAGGTAGATACTATTACATACGTACCTATATCACAGTTGATTTTAGAAAAATATCAATATCATAGTATTTTATTTATTTATTTATTTTTTAACAGTAGGTGTACCGTAACACAACAAAATACAATTTGAACAATACGTTTAATAAAAATAAAAAAAAACGTTTCAAAATTTAATTAAATCATTATTATAGGTTATTTTAATACCACGTAATTCTTTTTTTTTTTAATTTCGTTATTTCATTATTGCGTTTTACATAACAGTGGTCGAAAAAATTGTATTTCCGATTTTTAATTATATGTAATATTGTTATTGGTAATACATTAAAATAATAACTGTAACACTTATATCATTTAAAACAATAAAATTGATAGTAGGTATAGACGACATTTTTTGATTTTATTGAGCAGTAAACAATAATACACTTTTAGTTTTAAATTATAATTAAATAAATGAAAAAAAAATTCTATAGTATCTAATTCTTTGTTTACAAACTAATATTCTGGTAATTTTATTACCAAGTATTTATACATTTAGTACGACCAAGACCAAGGCATTAGGTACAGTACATTTAAAATGTACAATTATAATTATTATATGCATAATGGGTTGTTCAACCAGCTCAAAGATTTTATTTATAATTTACTAGTTCATATACATCTCAGCGAATAAATATTTATAGTAAGAATATTTAATTTATAAAAAAAAAAATATAACATTTTGAAAGTTGTCAAAACCTATTTGTGCAAAATAAAAATTAAAAACAAATATATGTATTGCATTAAATTTATTTTCGCGAAAGATGATGGTCGTTTTGCATAATATTTTCTATATTTATCGAATATGTACCTACATTAGTAAAATTACGGTTAAAGGCTTCAGTAAACAATCGTACAGAAACCCTTAGCATCTTAACGGTATAAATTATAATATCGTTAGATATAATGCATACATCTATTATAATTTTATAAAATATATTTACATTTAACTCCTGAGTAAATAGGCTATTGTACTCACCTAAAGTGTTTAATATTTAAAATTGCACTTCCCTATAAACGCATGTAGGTACCCTGCAGCTATAGTTAAATGCTGGGCTATTCACGGTACGGTGTTGTCTGTTGCTCGGTTACGATGGTGTATAACAGCTTTCCATGTACAATATATATTGCCAGCAAAACCAATAACTTTCAATTAAAAATTCTGTGAATATTTTACTATATTTTACAATCTCGGGGAAATATAACAAGATACTTACATACAATAAATTACGTTACTCATATTACACAATACACATATTAAACATATATTTTATCGTATATATTATATTTATATAAATTAATATATATATATTACAGAGTGTGGTAAACGATTAATATTTTATTATAGGTATATTGTTTATATTATGTATAAGTTTACAAACTCAATTATAAAATGATTGAGTGCCTACCTAACTACCTACAACGTGCTTCATCAAAGTTGAAATTAGTTTGCGTTTCGCAGAACGGTCGAATGAAATATGTTTAATACATATTATATTATATTACATACCTATTATTTTATTAAAATTACGACGAATGACGGATGATACATATTTTATACAAGAGACAGATACTTAATTAATACTATACAGCTATACAATTATAACAATAATATTACTAATTGTAGTCGATTATGAGGTATCAATGTACCATGTTATAAAATATATTATAGAATACAGATTTTCCGTGTATTACTCAGAGTTCAGACTGACCATTAACAGTTAAACAATAATATTGTACGTTACATATTTTACGAAGGGGAAGCATTTAGATATGCTATTGAGTGCCCGACGAGGGTCGAGAATATATATAAATTACCATGGTACGACCTTTTCAAATATTAATGAAACATAATATTCTTTTGAAATGTTCGTAATTCGATGTATTTAAATATGGAACCAATATGGTTTTTATATAATGGCGAACTACGCGGGTACTTATATCTGAGTTTTCACAGATCGACTATAAAATAGTATAATACATTATTTATGTATAATATTATGATAATACTTTATACTTAGGTACTATATAATATTACTATTTACAATTCAATATTCGATTTCTGCTCGTAGGTGTCTACGCTCCTAGAAATATATTGGTTGTAATATTGATATTTTGTTGGGATAAAAAATGGTAAAAAAAAAATTAATTTAATAATGATTGCAAAAACTTAGTGTTATTATCTTACATACAATGGTAATATCGGTAAAGGCATTTACAAAACAACTAACGCAAAATTATTTTTTTTTTTTTAAACTCTATAGACGATTGTATATTATATAAGTCTTAGGTCTGAATAAAAAAATCACGTCGTATAAAAAAAAAAAATAATCACACGCCAAGTAGGGGGACGATGGTCGAAGTTAAATAACAACTATATAAAGCGGTTGGCTATTATTAATTGTTTAGGTAATACGCGTATAATATTACAAAACACACACTAACAGGAAACATTTCCCATCAAAACGGGCGGCGAACACCTGCTGGGTTCGTCGTTGTCGTCGTCGTCGTCGTCGTCGTCGTTCAGGTAGGGCGATGGACTTTCGGCGGCGGCGACCGTGGCCGCGTCCACCGGCGGCTCGTGAGCGGGCGACAGCGCCGCGGGGCTGGACGAGCCCGCGGATGACGGACTGTGCGGTTCGGACGACGACGTTTGCAGCGCGGCGGCCGGCCACTGGTTGGCGGTGATGATCCGCTCGGACAGCGCCTTGTGCACGGACGACTGGTACGACGCGGCCGCTGTCGTGACCGACGGTTGAGTGGCGTGATGGTGGTGCCACGGCAGGCCGAGCAGGAACGCGGACGCGGCCGCCGGGTTGAACACGATGCTTGGCCAGAACTGTTCGGGCGTGAGGAACGGCAACGGACCTCCCAGCGTGGGTGCCACAGGCAAACAATCGTTTCTGAATACTGCAATAACATGTATTATAATATTTTATTTATTAATATTAAAATACGAGACGAGCCCAATGAATACGTCGTGTTTAAAACATTACAGCAGTATGTTACACATAGAAATAAAGAATGCGAATATTTAACAATTACACGAAATACATATTATACACTTAAAATAATATAGATACAGCATGAATAATCAGTAGTTTTCAAAAGTACGAGAAAACCTAAAAAAAAAATTTCAAAAAAACGGAAATATTTACGCAACACTAATTTCTGACAAAATCTATTTTGTTATTTTGTTGTAATTCAAAAACAAATAACCTAGATCAGGGGTCTTCAACCCACAGACCACCTTATTTTTATTTATAGCCTGTGAAATTTTTCTATTTTGATCAAATTAGAGCGGCTATTAGACATTTCTATCGGAAACGTTATTGGGTATTTATGTCCAAATAGCGGTTGGATAAATTAGATTAGATAAATGTATGATACGAGTCTAATACATATATTTCATAGAGAATTGGCTGTTGAAATGTTGCCAGTTTTTGATCGCGTAACAAACGGTATATGTTTATGTTACATTTAAAATGTTATAAAAAATAATGTCGCTTTAAGTAAAATGTGTTAATGAGAACCTTTTTTTTGCTTATTACTATATAACTTTACTGTATATGGCCCGTGAGATTTAAAAAATAAAAATAGGTGGCCCGCTGTCTCAAAAGGTTGAAGACACTTGGTTTAGATACTTGAAATGTTCATAAAATATTTACATTATCATTTCCTAGAAATGGTATATAAACTATAAACGCATAATTTTCAAAATATTTTGTCCGACTTTTTATACCATGAACCCCTTCACGGTATGTCAAAATTGACTTATAAGTTACTTAGTTATATTATATGAAATAATAATATAATTTTTATTATATTGTAATACTCATTAACGAAGAACAGTCGACACCTACTATGTAGCTATACAGCAGTGCGACTTCTACGGTTTTTCTAAATACTTTATTTTCATAAATTTTTTCAATTTTTACAAGTATTTAAAACAGTATCATTTTTTTTTTCGAAAATTTGTTGATTAAATCTAAAAATATATTATTCAATCAAAATATAATTTAATGATAAATAATATAATTCACAAAAATTATGCCAATATTATTATGATTAATATAAAACAATTATTGGTAAATGGGAGAATTTCATCCGCCGTCCATCAAGTACGCCAGTTTTAACATTGACTATTGAGGTTTATTGTTTTCCGCATATTGCTGGTGCTATGGGAAAACGCGTCGATGTTACCACCCTCGTATATACACCAATGGAAAACGGCGGGGATCGGCTGTTTAAGGAAGCTTATAGCATCTTCTCAATTGGTTCAATCCTTTCAAACTAAAATATATACTTGAATGTTTAGCTTTAAGTAATGTATAATATGATATTTCACCTAATTGTAATTTAAAATCAAAAATATTTTTTTTCATGTTTGTCGACAAATTAATAGTACAATCTTCTATAAAAAAAAAAATATGTATTTTTTTTAATAAATATATATAAAACTATTTTTTTTTAATAAAATAAAAATATAGGTACATAATGTATCTTATTATAATTCTTTGTACTATAAATTATTACTATAGGTTATACACATGCAAGACATTTTATAAGAGACTTTAAAAAACATTGAGGTGATCAAGCCACATTCTCCTCTATAAATCAACGATGAGTGCTTATGAGTTATGATGGTGACCGACTTGTTTATTTTATTATTATTATACTCATTAATTATTATTATTATTATAATGAATATTACAAATCTCTTAAAGAATGATGTGATACTCATATTTCATACATTTTAAATTATGTTCTAATAAACATTTTGATTGAATGATTATATTGATAACATTTGTATTTACGATTTTCATAATATTGCTAATATATATACTACGAGCAGATAAATGATAGTATTTTTATAATATTTTATAAACGCAGTTATAGGTAACTCACACGTGTGGTCAGGTATGTATGGATTCGATTCTCTGCCCATTGATTTTTCTCGTTTTCTCCATTTAGCTCTACGGTTTTGAAACCACACCTATATACAACAAAGACATCATTATTACATGTATGGCACGTATACATTTTACTACTTTATTCTATAGTTGAGTATTATATTAAAATTACAAATTTATTCAGTACCATCACGTACTTATTATTGTAACTGAAAATTTTTTTCAGAAAAAAAGGAATCCTTATTTTAAATTAAAAGTCAATAATATAAATATAATTTGATCTCGTTGTTATAATGTTTGACGGAAATTTTATAAAAATATAACATTGCACACGCACGATGTATAATATTCGATGTATTAATAATGCTGATTATTATGATGAATATAGTGCTATAATAAATAACCATTTAACCGTAATTCGAGAAATCATTTTTTTTCAACCTATTCACACGGTAAAAATGCTATATCACTAACAGAACATATACATTATTTGGCATATATTAGGACGGTACCTGTTTCAACCTAAAAGTGTACCTTTTCATTTTACTCCAATACTTCTTTTTTTTTTTTTTAACCTGCAATGCGCTCGGCATCTGAAAGTGCTGTGAAGAAATACTTCGGATGCTAAGCCCGCCATCGTTTATTGATAATTTCACAAAAACGTTTAAGGCGTCAGAGGGACAATCCCCCTCTGACAACCTTTTACATTCGTGGTTAATATCGAAATATTACTCCAATACCTGTTTCCACCAAAACTATTTCTATACTGTATAAAGATATATTACAATTAAGTTTTTTAATATCTCTAATGTTTTAAAATACTATAGAATACTAAACTCCCAAAAGAAAATGATAAGATTATAACCCACTACAGAAATGAATAATTTACAGGTAAAATATTGCGCTTAATAAAAAATAGGTAAACTGAGTATTTATTAAAACTAAATTTTGTTTTAAATTTCGGAAACAATTTTGTAAAAAGCGTACCATGCAATTAAAAAAAAAAACTTATTATATACCTACCCAACCATTAATTATTTTATTCTATTAATTAAAATGCATTTTATAATGTTACTGATTTCACTATTTTATTATATTTTTAAATTTTAAATTAACCTTCTGTATAACAGCTATTATAATACCTATGTATACATTATTTTGGTGTAAACGTGGAATCGGTGAATATTCGATTGACGGAAAAGAGTAAGGTACATTTTTGGCGTAAGCGTCAAGTAGCGGAAAAAGAAAAGCCGAAGGCACATTTTTGCACATTATGCGCTTTTTATTTATTATACGCTCATTAGACTATTTGTCATTTTAATAGATAAATAATATTTAATTAAAGATTAATATTTAAAAAATCAAAATGATAATCATGAACATTATTAATAATTGTTAACGTGAAATTACACATTCTATGATTGGGAAATTTGTGTGTATGAGGATATGATAGGTTTATAAATTGCAAAAAATATAATATTATTATTTTTCTCTCCAATTACAGACAATTATGTTTCAGATATTATTTACACCCTCCTGCCAACCTACCAAATACCGTATACCACGCGAAACGATGGAGCCATTGGAGATTGTTTATCGCAT
Source organism: Pentalonia nigronervosa (assembly GCA_014851325.1). Lineage (NCBI taxonomy): Eukaryota > Metazoa > Arthropoda > Insecta > Hemiptera > Aphididae > Pentalonia > Pentalonia nigronervosa. The sequence continues at coordinate 14,996 of JACXSJ010000296.1, forward strand.
ATTATATAATTAATTTAGTTTGGCTTAACGGCGTGTGCTTGGAAACTAAAAGTAAAAGGGTATGTTTATTGTATATATATATATAATATTATATATCTAAATCGATAAATATAAAGAGAGAGAGAGAAATCCCTTTTTTATTGGCCAGGTTAAAATATTGACAATACACTTAAAACGGGAGTTTAATAAACCGGTGGAAGTTTCGGCACCCGAAGGCCATTGTAGGGCGATCCGACGGCGTCGCCGGTGGTGGTGTAGGAGGAGGAGGAGGGTTAATGCTCTATTTGGACGTCCGATTGGGGTTGATTGTGCGCGTCGCGCGCGTACAAGGGTGTGTTGTGCAACACAATGGGACTCCCCCTATGCACATAGGCCACACGAACAATGCACTTAAATGATCGTTAGGAAATTAGGGAGATGTTAAATCGGTTGTCGAGAAATTGCACCCCAATTAACTTGTAATTCATTACCAGCGAGACCGCGCGCGCCGGGTTTTAAGTCCATCTCAATTGGTTTATTGAATCGTTTAAAGAGCGAGACAATCTACGGTGCAGGCGGCGGGTAGAAGCCTAGGCAATAGAGAAAGAGAAAGAGGTAGAGAGGGAAAGGGAGAGTGAAAGAGTGATTTACAGATGGGAGGTAGAGATTTACACGTATATAATGTAGAGATTTTGTAGCCTCTTTTTCTTTTTTTTACCGTCTTTGTGTGTCCGCTAAGTGTTCTGCGGAACACAATTAGCGCGGTGTTTTAGTGTGGCTGTAAACTCGAAAGAAAAAAATCTATTAATCTCCTTCCATTGTTTTCCACTGCTTTTGGAATTATTTAAGTCTCGCGTCGTCAATGTGGTGGATTTCAATTAAGCTGTTCCGTGTGCGATTCCGGAACAAAAGGATATATAGCCGTACGAGCAACCATACACAATTAAGATCCGAAACGGAATCTCTGCAAGGGCGACCGTAAAAGACAAATAATTATAAACGCACTATATATATATATATATATAAATTATATCTAGTTATTGCACCGTAAAATACAATTTATTTTATCTTTAATTGAAATGGAAGAATAATGCATGTATATAGCTGGTTAAAAGCCTAATAAATAATAATGTTTGTACGTACATTTGTTACCCAATTATAGTTATTAGTTTTTAATATAAATTGCACTAACAAATTTGTACAAATTAATTATTAAATTATTACATAATACATAATACATAATAATAAATCATATATCCACAAATTGTTTATAACGTATATTTAATTTTTTTTGTATGGAAACAAAATAATACTCATTCAAAAATTTAATTTCTTAGTTTTTATACTAGTATACAAGATTTTAGAATTATCTATATTATCATTCATAACTTTTATAAGATTTCCGTAATTTTTTATGATTATTATACAAGATGCCTTTGTATTACTCTTTTAACTAATTTATTTTTACTTTTACGTTTCTAATGGTTTCATAGATAAATGGATTGAGAGATCTATAATTTATACTACAATAATGTGTTTTTTTCAGAAAATATATTTTCATGCAGTGATAATAACGGTTAAATTTGTCCATGTGGCCCAAACAATTAAACAAATTAAAGTACTAAAAAATATTTGAAAGTAAAATTTATTTGAATATTATTATAACTAATCGCTTTATTAGTTTCTTTTGTTTATTTGTTTCCAATTGTAAGCACCTACCTACTTATAATTTTGCAATTAAAAAAAAAATTATAAATTTGAATCGCATAAATAATTTTACCTGCACTCTGGCTTCACTGAGATCCAACCGTAATGCGAGTTCTTCTCTGGTAAATACATCAGGATATTGAGTTTTCTCAAAAGCTCTTTCTAATTGATGTAATTGATATGTGGTAAATGTTGTTCTACTACGACGAACTTTTCGAGGTTTATCGTCATCGTGTTCGTCGGACCGATGTAGAGATGGATCGGTCCCACCAGCAGCATACAGTGCGTCTAATTTTGATTGACAATGAACACTTGTATTTTCTGAAATAAAAGTGTCTAATAATTATGTGAGTGTATAAAAAACAAAAAATAATTTAAATTATTACTAAAAAAGAGAAAAATATGAACCAAGTGCTGTGACTCGTCTCCTAATCTAAATAGCGATGACATAATACATTTAAATAATATAAATATACTTTAGCTACTAAAGTTTCAGTCTGATGTCTGAATGTCTAAAATTATAATTATTTTTAATATCTAATTTAATTAAATCTTTCCCAAGATTATTATTTTATAAATTACTACAAAACCCGCAGTTCATTTTTAAGGGAATGTTGTTACTACTTTTGGTCATTTTACCATATTATTGTCTTTGTGGAAAACTGTGGTATAAGTGTATAACATATTATTAAAATAACCCGCTTTAAGTCCTACCACTGAAAATTTTAATTTTGTTGAGAGAAAGAGATTATTTATTTTAGTATTTGGATAAGTTAGGTATTGTTCTAAAAGCGTTACTAAAAAAAACTCTACTTCTAAACTCTACTTTTCTGTTCACTTAAGTTCTAAAATGCATAAGCCATTGAGAGTTGAAACTATCGCAATTTTCAGTGTGCATCTTTTTTCTTGTATAAAATGTTCAATTATCTACGTAATTAAAAGAATTAACTAATAATCATTTTGTGGTCTCCGACATATTTGATTAACAACGCTAATTTGATGTAAACAATAAACTCATAAAACAATTATTAATTTATAAAACTGTGTTTGAAATTTATAATTAGGTATATGTATGAGATAAAACAATAAAAATGTATTTTTATGGTGGTATTTGGTGATGGAAATAAAGGGCGTTAAAACAACCGGAGAGAGAAACGTAATCGTTGTCAAGTACCTACCTACTTAACTCGTATACAGGATGGAAAGAAGGATAGTTTCCCGTATATGGCCGCCATATGATATTAATACCACCTATTTACTTCGTTTAATAAGGGTCATTTTATTTTTTATTCAAAACAGACGTTTTATTTATAAATATATATATATATATATAAATATTAAGTAAAAATTATCATAACTACAAAATCTGGTGCAACATTTTTTATGAATTAACCATCAACATTTTAACAACTTTTACACAATTATAGTGCTCTGTGGGGTCAAATTTGTAAAATTGGTACAATACATAATTTCACGGTAGACTTTTACGACCAAGGGCTGAAACATATTTGTTTTAAAATTTGAAGTTAAGAGAATAGGATATTTTACTTTTACTATGATTGATGAAAATATAAGAATCCCAAAAACTGATTCGAATTTGTTATTTTGATGTGACAAGTCGATGAAAAAGTCTACAGCAAGATCAACCTTTGCAAATTTCTACTTTTTTTTTTCATTTTAAGTTTTCTAAAAATCAATAACTGAATTACAATTTACCAACTTACAATTTAAAAAGTTTATTTTTCATGCAATTCAGTTTTTTAGAATTTAAGGAAATACAATTAAAAACGTGTATAAATATCATATTGGAAACCATTCTTTTGTTTACACCGTGTGCATAATATTATAGACGTAAATAATAATAATACCATGTCACTATATAATATTGTTACCTATTATAATCTCATACGACCGTCGGCCACTTACACAAACTCTTCAACAGTATTCGTATGTGTTGTACTACCGCTAGCACAAGTGCTGTATAATATTATTATTATGGCTACGCGTGTACTGATGGCGATGGCGCATCCCTATAAATATTAGGACATTTTTTAAAAAGGTTTTTGGATTTTCTGTGTCCAAATAGACCCACAGTAAAACACAGTGGACTCCGTTTTACTTACTTTATACGTTTCTAGTAAAATACAAGGGAAATTATAGAACATGGACACATACCAAAAATTTACCAAAAAATATTCATGTAAAATTTTTATAAACAATAAAAGTAAATATTTATTGTTGTTTTTAGACGTTGAACAAAGCTCGTCGTTTTATTGGTGGCACAATTGACTTAATTTTTTTAATTTTAATGACTTTCGGTATAGAACTAGGACAACTACTATTTTTTATGTATTTTCTCAAAAATCGAATTATACTTTAACATTTCTTACAAATAAGATGATGTAATTACTTATCTAATGAAACAGAAATTTAATTATTTAAATTTAATTCCATTGATCCTTTAAAAATTTTGTAAACAGAATTTTTGTATTTAAAGTATTAATTGTATTATAATGTTGTTTTATTATTTGTACTATTAAATGTATTGTAATTTGATCATGTAATCCGTCAACATTTTATATTAAGTTACCCGCTATTTGTGTATTAGAGAAAACGTCATCAGATCTTCTGTTTAATAATTACTAATGTCTTTACATGGACTTGTGCAATTTATTGTAGGCTAAAAAGAAACAAATATTTTGGCCACGACGGTACCTATTTATATTAAATATTGTATCTATTATTATTTATTATGCTAAAATTATTTCCTAACCTAACCTATATCTAATGTTCATATACTAAACTGATTAGCTTATATTGGCCTAACCCATAAAGGGTAAGTACCTATTCAAAAACTAAGGTTTCGGCGAATGATGTCGAATGTTTTTTCTAATTTAACTAGACTATGAATAAAATAATATACGTCGTATTGTAGTGCAAAATCCAAAACGTATAGCGTTTTCCCCGAATTGTGGATGAGCAATTTGTTTTTATATTAATTATTACTCGGTTACGTTATTATTATGATTTCACCATATATGCGCCCCATCAAAGCGTCGGGTATGCACTGCAGCGTATAGCGTACCTATACCTAATTACGAGTAAAATAAATGGCTGTAAGAGCCGTCGGAAACGGTGGCGGCAGCGGCGGCGGCGTGCACTCGAACGTTGTATAGATTCATAATATTAATCGTGTATTAAAACGGTCATATAAGCCGCTTACGAGGTTTTTGTTATTGCGCGTTGATTGTATAATGCACCCCTCGCCCCCACCTAGTGTGTGTAATACATATATGTTATAGTAATCGGCTTACGAAACGTTCAGTTTCCAAATCACTCGTGTACCTCTAATATATACACAATATATTAAAATATCTACTCTGCCCGTACACGTTTCCGTATACCTATGTATATGATAATGTACGGTGTACAATATTTTATTATTATTATTATTATTATTATTATTATTTATACGCCAAATGTACGAATTCGGCTGCAGTACTAAATTTTAATGTGCACGCAACAGATACGAAATTTACGTCTGTTTTACACCCATTGTTGTAGTCGGCGTGCACAGCACACATTCATCATACGCGCGCACGCTCCGGTGTGTGCCCACTTGACTTCCGTTAAAATCCATTGAGTTTCCCGTCGTCCTTTCGGATTTGCTACCAGTCGCCTCCACCATCACCTCCACCACCACCTCCACCACCAACCCCACGATTCAGCTGGCCTACCACCCCTTCGCGAACGAGTTTTTCACGCATCAACATAAATATAATATAAATAATATCCATGTACATAATGTAAATTGTTGTTATTAAAATTGAATATAATCTAATACCGAGTAATACTTGACAATTGCTGCAGGTATCTATTATACCTACTTATTTATTTTGTTACGATTTCGCGGAAACTATATACACACAGGCGAGGTTTTTGTGTATCAAAGCACTTTTTTTTAGTAGTTTATTATTTTTATTTCTAATAATTTGACGTATGCATGGTACCTAGTATAAATTACGCATCAAGTACACACACACACACACACTATTATTACAAATAATACACATTGTCAATAACAAAATAATGAGAATCCATTTTAACTTATTAACTCGTTAACGTTAATACCCAGCCTAGGTTTTTAGTTTCATATTTATTATGATAAATCATATAAGACATTAAATTATTAAGACGTTAATAATAATTTTCATAGTTTTTTTTACCAGTGAAGTTATATGTATCGAAAAATTCCATATCATTTAGTACAATTAAACACTAAAAGTTTATTTGTCATTGTCTAGTTGTTATGAATCAACGATTTATAATGACATATCGCAATGGAAGAAAAAATATATATTAAAACACTCTAAACGTTAAAAAATTACCTAAGGAAGATAGTTATATCTCTGGTTCCCAATGTGAATACATATGTGGGTGTAGAGTAAAAAATTCAAGAGTTCATTATTATCATTTTTATTTTTTTACATTAAGGTATATAGAATCTGTACTTTTTACCACGGTAAGTAAGTATATATTGTGACCATAGAAAGAAAATGTACATATATTATTTAAAGTAAGAACTAAGAAGCCACCCATTAGCCTAACCTAACCTAACTTGACTGGGAGTCTTAAGTTGTTTATTTTTTTTTTTAAATTTTGTATCAAGTATAGTACCAGTTCCTTTTTAGTCAACGCCTAGAATTTCCAGGTAGGTTTGGGTGGAGAGGTTATTTATAAGTGGGTTATGATGGGTTTGAAGACGATTATGAAAGTTTTTGTAGAAGAAGCATGCAGCTTCTTCAGTTACAGTTTTCATTGAAAGATCTTTATGTAATGTGTAATTGGATATAAAGGGTGGGGCATTCTTTATCTTCCTAAGAGCAATATTCTGCAACTGTTGGATTTCGTTAGAATTAGAAACTTTTGCAGTACTCCATAATTGAAGACCATTTAACATTAAATTATTTTTATTGAATTATTATTATTTTGTATAATAAACATATATATTTTAATAATAATTATAAATCTAAAAAGGTTTTGATGTAAATAAGAAAATGTACATCCATTTCAATGTATAATATTTTAGTTAAACTTTCTCAAGTATAAGTGTATATAGTTAATTAAATAAAGTTATAATACATTATCATTTTTGTATTTTAAGCTATTATTTTAATGCCATCGAGGCATTAAGTATATTATTGTCTTAATCTATTTAAAATTAAATTGCTTGTGTTTAATTTGATTGAAGTGTTCTTTAAAAAATTGTGTATTTTCACTATAAACAATAATATTAGAACTGAATAATAATTATAAATTATTATAATATAGTAATTGTTGGCTCAGATTGTTATTACAAAAAATAGACTGATACTTATTCATTAGATATTATTAAGTATGTATATTATGTATTTATTAATAATTAAAAATATTGTTAAAAAAACAAGCACGGTATAGTCGGTAGAAGTATTATAGGTATTTACATTATTTGATAGTGTATCATAGGTACATGGTATTAAATCATATAAAATACCTATACACAATACATGCCTATTATTGCCTTTTTAAGGGTTTTCATCTTTTTAAATTCTATCTATTTTTGTCTCTTGTTCACGATTATCATGTTAAGTTTAATTTATATAATATAAATATTGCATCCATTTGACGTTCTGATAAACATTTTATCTATTCCTCGAAACAGAACTTCATTTTTTATACATCGCGTAATTATAAATTATGGATAACTTTAATGAGCCAGACAAGGAAATTTAGTAGTACGGAATTTTTTATTCGTAATTTGTACATCAAAACAAAACAATAATACGTATAACATTTTTAAAAATTAAAATTTATTTAAAATTTTAATTAAACTCAATTATGTAACATTATTAAATTATTCATCTCAATAAAACTTTAACAAAAAAAAATATTATATTATTAAAGGCATATAAAAAAAATACGTTCTATTTTTTTTTTTTTTGGAAATTAGTAAGTAAATAAATATAAATAAATAATAAATACAATTTAAAAAATGCAATAAAAAAATTGCAGAAAAGCAAAAAACCATAACAATATTACAATAAATAAATTCAAAAAATTTAAATTAAAAATCGAAAAGTTTATTGTTTGAACATGCAATAGTATTGTGGCAACGACTATTTTATTTAAAAATTAGTAGAGGTTTCCGATGCCAACAAGCTATGTTATTTTATCAAGAAAAAAAAATTAGATGTGTGCGTTCACCGAAAAGCAATATTTAATATTATGTAAAACAAAAAGTTAAGAAATTAAGTGAACACACTTGTTGTTTAATGCTTTTTTGCTTAATAAAATGGCATAGCCTGCTGATACCGGAGAACCTCTATTATTTTTTAAATACAATAGTCGATATTATAATACTATTATACGGCATGTTCAAATAAATAATAAAGTATTCTATTTTTAATTTTAACTCAGATGAGTTGACATTTTTTATTTGTGTTCATTAATAATTATTGCATATTATGGTTTCGAATATGGTTATGTTTTTTTTCAATTTTATGCAATATTTCTCTATTGAATTTTTGAAATTCATTTATTAATAATTTATATTTATTGACTTAATTTTCTATAGTGTATCATTGCCTTTTAATAATTTTTAGTTTAAGTTTAATTGTGCTTAATAGTTTAATAGAATCATCTAATTGAGTTAAAGTTTAAATGTTAAATAAATTTTTATTTTTAAATATTTAATACGTATTTTTTTTTTTTTTTAGTACGTATCATTGTTTCATTACGGGGATTTATAGGTTACTGTTATTAAATTTCCGCGTCTGCTTCGTGAAAGGATATCCAAATTGTGTAAAATTACGGGAATTTGAAATTTCTTTCCATTTCACAAAACGGTTCAAAACGTCAAATGATATTCTATATTATGTTTATCTGTATTATTTATTATTTTTTCAAACCAACTGTATAATGTATATTAGTAACAAAAAAAGGATGTATTTATTAAAAATAATAATTTTTTTTTTAATATTAGAGGTACTACCTCTTTAACAAATTATATTTACACTACTGATACTTTGATAAAAAAAATATATAGATAGGTATTTATAGCATCCATAACGTATTATTAACCATTTCATGAAATAAGGTATTTCCCGAGTGCATTTCGAAATGATCCTTATTAATGTCCCAAATGCGTCCCAGTTCATTTAGTTACCCAGAGTGCATCATGAGAGTGCATCACGAGGTGGTTATTCTTATTTTAGCTTACACCCATTTTTTTTTTACAAATTTTACAAGTTTGGCGAGTAAATTAATTTTTCATAATATTTTTTTTTTTTTAGTAATTATAATTCAACGGGACATCTTTTGAAAATTGAAAATACGTGTAACTACTTGTATATTATGGCACTACTTTGCGCGTCGAAATGGAACCAATTTTTATCCACTTCCCGTAATTATAAATTATAGATTACACAATATTATGGACAAATATTACCACGACTTTCGCGTTGGATTCTACTACACAATTTACTTATATAGCTACGTATAAAATGCAAATATATATTATGAGAAAAATAATTGATTTACATTTGATTAAAAATGAATCCATATGATACTAAAAGATATAAATAGCCGATTAAAAATAATATTATTGTCGTACTGTTTTTAGACGGATGAGTTGTTCCGAGAATTTGATCGATGCTGTATACATTCCTGGCCGATTTGGTAGTATCCATATTGTATAATAAATATTATATAGCTGTTGTTATTGTTGTATATAGGTATATTATCACTTTTAATAACTACGACGACGATCACTACGTTAACGTGATCGTAAATTTAAATGTGAAATACAGAATTTTCACCGTTATCGATGGTGTGGACTTTCTCCCACGTTCGCGACTACTGAATGACACATGGTGTGTCGGCGTTGTCGAACTAAAAAGGGACCGGTGGCAGGCGTGCGCGCCCCCGACCACCCCTCGCGTGGCCAACCGTTTGGGGTGGTTTTGGATGGAGGGCGGATGCGTGCAGTCACGGCCGCCAATCCCATTGGGCACTTCGCCCTACCCACGTGCCCTGCGCCCCGTATATAATGACCGTGCTAATAGTTTGCTAAACGTTCATAATAATAATATATTATTATAATACGATAAATACCTAATTAAATAATCATATTTAAATATATATAAAATATTATATAATAATGGCTTAATAATTCTAGCTCATCAAATGGGTTAACTCGGATATATACCAGAGTATTTCGTATTTTTGTTTTAGTCATTTAATAAATGTTCGTACTTTTAAAGAAAATTATTCCATTATTATATTATTTTTTTAAAATGTTCGTATTTGAATAAATTAAAATTTTTAGTACTTAATAAATGTTTATTAAAACAAAAAAAAATATAAAAAAAAAATGTATGTATTTATAAAAACTGAAACCATTTCAATAATAATGGTTGTATAATTATTATGATATATGAATAAACGATTACTTACACTTTCTTCTTGATACTATTCCTACATCGTAATTTGTGGTAAGAAAAGTGTAAGACACAAGTGACTAATTTTAAAATGAAACAACGAGAATTGCTAATTTGAGACTTTTTTTCTTTTTGATGGGAATTATCAATTTTGTTGTTTTCTTATTATTACGATGTAAGATGCAACGAGCAGCCAATAAAGTTTCACCGACTGACGGTTGGCCTAGTTGGGTAGTTTGGAGGTAGCCGATCGGCCGCTAACATATAAAACTGGTGCGTTTTCTCGAAGGAAACGAGGAATACAAGAAATGTTCTGTGTTATATTCTGAGTTGGTTGATAGTATTTACCAAGTGTCTAGGCTTATATTTTTATTTTTTTAACACTGCCCAGACAGATATCGACTTGGCAGTATATGCACTCTTTCTTATATAGCATACATATTAGGTAATATATTTCTGTTATCAATTTTCTTTAGGTTGTCCATCGATTATTGTCGGGCCACACTGAAAAGTTTTTGAAATGAAACACAATAAAATATTTTTTTGAAAAAGATACTGACTGAATATCCGATTTAAAACACTTAGGTATATCGGCGCTTATATTTTATTTTTGGTAGGTCAGAGAAGGTGTTTTAAAAAAAGTTGACGTGAATGCACACTCTGCAAACCTCCTCCCCCCATATAACGTCACTGTCATAAACTAATTATTTAACCTATTTTTGTATCCCGTACAATTAATATTATCACTATCTATATCATTATGTCTTATCTCCGCCCACTTATGTATATGTTATATTATTATATATAATATTTAGAGGTTATTTTATTTTAATTATCAAACTTCAATAGTTTTAACTGAAAGCTAATAAAAAAAACTTCTTGATCGCATTAAAGTTTTGTTAATTTTTACATGTCTTAACTGTTTCTACAAAATATTATATTTATTATATAATTACCCTAAAAATATGAATGTTTGAGGAATATTATGTATAACACGTATATTGTTTAGGTATATTATTTTAGTTACGAAATACCTAATGTTGCACTTCTGTTGGACAATATCACAAGGATATGCATTGTAAGAAAGAAGTTATAGTTAATAAATTATTATAGACTTTGAATAAAACAATTGAGATTATATTGTAACTTGTAATTATCCATAATTTGTGGAAAACTATAGATACTTTTTGTTTCAAATATTATTAATTAATTTTCGTTTTAAATGCTTCATCTCTGAATGCCGATGATTAAAATGCATCAAGTATAATGCACCTATTTAATCAAGATATTGAACATTTAAAAATAATACTTCGAGAAATTATGCTTAATGTAAAATATCCTGGGAAAAATGCTATTGGCTTAGATTAGGCTATCGTATAAGTTGGGAGTTCTGACTTACGGTATACATTTGTCTAGCTTTAAATTCATTGATCCTAAAATATATTGTAGCTGAAAAAATATAAAAATAAACGGTAAGTTTGACTGCAAAAGTACTAAGTAGTATATCTATGCTAGGTACTTGTATTGTGTTTTAATAATAAAGATTTAATTTGAATAGATTTTACATTAAAAATTAGATACCAAGGTCATTTTTTTTATAAGCTCATTTGATTTGAATTTTTGTTAAATCACGGTTAATACAGTATTTTAGTTTATATTCAGACATAGGTATTATAGTATATCCCCCTATCATATATTATTATAATAGCTCTAATATGGGAACTGAATAGCACGTGAAAACAATACTAACAAGGGCCACTATTCGAGTTGAAATGGCAAAATTAATTGAAACCTATCACACACGAATGGGTTTTTGAGTTTTTCTACTTAATGAGTTAAAAAGACTATTTTGTTGTATTACTACAATTTATTTTTTATTTTGTGTATTTTAATAACTCATAATATAGTGTAAGTACTTGTGATTTATTATAAACGGTAATTTAACAAATAATTACGTACCTACTCAATGATTAAACGTAAAATAACTACAAAATTAATTTAAATTAAATTAAACAGTCAACCAATGTATACTAATATTATTAAAATTGAATATCTAATACATTAATAATAAAGTAAATATATTATATTTTCAGTTATGTTTCAAGCATTTGATTGATTATTATTATTATATTTGTAAATATAATATTTCAACAACAGCATGTGCTATTAAGAATAATTACAGACATATTTTTAACTATTCTTTAATAAGTTTTCAAAATAATTTAATAGAGTTCAATTAACATTTTCAAGTATCTACTTATTTTAATGTACATACGAGTGTTTATAAATAATCAAAAAATAATACGCAATAATTCAACAAAACAACTATGCATGCTTATTATAAAACCATGGCGAAAAATGATTCGTGATTAGCAATTTAAACAATAATTAATGTAAACGTCAAGGATCATACTGCAGAGAAATGAAAATACATTTACAAATGTGAAGCTTAATAACACGAGTACAGTGAAAAAACAAATATTTCAGGTGGCTTTAAGGCGTTTAGTAAACCTATATGGCAGTATATAATTATATTATTGCTAATTAGCTTCTTATTCTAGAGTAGCTACGCAAAATGTAAAGGACTCGGAAAAAATGGTTGAAAATCGTCCAGCAGGATGAAGGTAAAATGAAGTATTATTATTTCAAAACGACTAAAGGGGTTGATCACTAAGGAAGAACGCTTGACAAAAATTAAAAGTATGACAATAGCTTCAAACATACATTGTTTTATAATTTTTAACTTTTCTGAATTTTTAATATTTTAATTTTAATTGGATGTAATTGGTACTTTTGGAGTTCAAAAGTAAAAAAATTTCAAGTATTTTTCAAAATAATTGGATTAGAATTTTTATTCAAAACCAGTTTTTCACAAATTTGGTTTTGTTATTTTGGTAAAAATCAAAAACGAATAACCATAGCTGATACTTTTAATTTTCATCGAATATTTATATTATTAGCATTTTCTATTACATGGTAAAATAATTCAAAATATTTTTATTTTTATTCTATAAATGTCAATAAAAAAATGTTCGCTGTGTCAAAACATTTGAAAATTTAAAACAACGTTCCTCTTAAGTTGTCATTATAGTCATTAAGAAATTTGAATATTTTAGTTCTTAGTTTTTCGTATGCAACAGTTTACATTAAATTCATATTTAGCACATGCTTACATTACAGTGAATTACTCAATGACTAGGCACACTGTATATCAGAGTAGTTTTATCTACTTTCCATTTTGTTTTATAACATAAACAAGCAACAAGGATCACATTTTCACTAATTTTAGATTTTAGGATAAATAAAAACTATGACATTTCTAATAATAATGTTTATTATTTTTGTTTTACAGCTTATTAACTTATTTTTAATTGTTTATTTTGATTTTTGAATTATTATAATTAATAGTTATTTGTTTGATGTGATTTTTTGAGTTTGACATTTCCTCTACATGTTTTTGAACTATATGGTGGATAATTTTGTCAGAGCTATAATACGCATGTCATCTTTGAATGCCTACCATTTTTGAGCTACATTAGTTTTTTTGAAGTCGGAAAAAAGATGAAAATTCAATAAATCTTTGACGCCATGTATTAGCTATGACAAGCCCGCGGGCCACCAACCACTGCAGATTTATAGGTTTTACAGTCAATTTGTCTTGGACACCAATCAATGCATACATAGGTAGAACATTCTAATGATATTATTTTTTATGATATTTTAACACGGCTAAAAAAATATTTTGTTTTTGGCATTATTGCTATTATAGTATTATATCAATATCATTTATCATGATTTATTATTGAGTTTATGAAATTCGAGTGTGGGTGGATTTATATCGACTACACAATGTCATACGAATAAATAAATATTGACGATCCGGGCACAATTATATAAATATTGTTCAGCGTTAATGTTATATGCGCTCGTCCCATTTAGTTAAACCCATTTCAGTAACTTTCTGCAAGATGACACGATATTATATTAGCATACCTAATGTAATTGCATATTCGACTGTTGCAGACGAATAATTTAATATGCCTATCGTATATATAAGCATTTCGCTCACGGACTTGTCGCGCGTTTAATATTAATAATAACAGTTAACGTCACGTGTTCGGCGAATGTTACTTTGTTATAATATATATATATAATATACACATGGATAATATAGGCACATGTATAATAATGATAATATATAGTTGCACGAGTATTATTATTATTTACGCATAATAATATATATAACACAGACGAATTAGTTATAGTTTGACTTGTGAATTTGGACTTTCTATACATGAATAATATATAGTCATGTTGTAAGGTACTTATAAGATATAAACCGACGCGACGCATAGTTTTGGACACAATGCCCTCGCGCATCGGTTATCAGTATCACTATTATAACATATTATTATACATTGTACACACACATACTGCGTCCGTTTGCGTCTCTCTTACGGGGGCGCATCACGATTCTTATAACACAAAGTTTCGACATCAGCTCTCACAGAGTTCAAAAGTGTTAATAATCGTTACCGTTGAGCGCACAATACGGACTATATACATATATATTATAATAATGTGATATAATATACAATATGCGTGTGTATAAATATAACGTCATATGCAATCAACTATAATACGTATGCAATATTATGTGTAGGCACTGAAAATATACGCGATCCGCAGCGGCGTCGAAGTCGTCGTGCTCGAGGGCTGGCGAACGCGGGCGGCGGCGGGGGTGGAACGCGGGCGGCCCGCCGACGGTATGGGTCATGGGATATATCTCAAGTCATCGGCCCAGAGGTGGGTGTAGGGTGTGTGCATTATATGTTATTATATATACGCGCGGGCCGGTCTGAAATAATGCCGAAAGCGTCCCGACGACTCGGCGGCGGCGGTGGCGGTGGCGGTGCAGGTGCGTGACGATGTCTGTACAGCGACGAACGGAAAGACGGGAGGAATGTCATACCGCGGCGTAGAGCACCGATGCGATACTATATTATACATTTATACTTACGGGTATAGGTATTATAATGTGTATATAGACGCGTGAGGCTCGTCGTCACAATGGCAATGTGAAACTCATTATATTATATGTCTGCGCTCGTTTAACCCTTTCGCCGAAATCCGCGCGCGCACGCCGGCGTGTCTCGTGCATATATATATTATTATTATTGGCGTATATATATATATACGGCCGGTGGGGGTACTGGAGGGGGGGAAGGCGTGTATATTATATTATTATATACCCGCACCGGTGTAGTACCCCATAGTGTTGTAGTGCGCGGGTATACTAACGCGGCGCTGCTGCCGTTTGTACGCGGATCGCCGCCGCGACTGCTGCAGCAAACTCCGACTACACAATGGAGCCCCACCGCCGCCGCGCCGTCGCCGTAACTTTTAACTCGTTATTATTAATTTAACGGGGGTCGTGTATTTATTAATATTCAACGAAGTGTTGCCGCGCACCCACCTCCGCACATACAATATTGTACGCACCCGCCGCCGCCGCCGCGGCGCACAACACTTTTCGTTCTCCGTCCATCATCAGTAGGTGTATATATTATATATATATATTACTATGTATATATCTCTCACTTTTATTCTTTGCAGTCTCGTGTACATTATTAATATATATTGTACAAAGAGCGACTGCGTTTATATACCGTTCCCCGCTTCGCACAACTTTACTAATAAACGGCACGTCCGAAAACGTTTTTCGCGCCGTTGTTTTCTTTTCTTGTTAATAACTGTAATAATAATAAAAACAACCGTCGACTACGACTTTATATACATATACATGTTGTATATGGGTATAACGAGTTTTCCGTTGATTACATGACTCGCCGAAGAACGAATTTCGACACGAGACAACGGGTCAATTCTTTACAATATAATATTTTATTATAATAAATTCGTACGTCTACGGCGTGTTTACTCTCCTGTACCGTAAGTTAAAATTAGTACAAGTATTATTTTGAATCGAGGAGAGTGCACCACATGTATTGGACAAAAATATCTCTCTAATGCTGGAAGTGATTTATATCTTGAACCGTGATATAATAGTCATCATAATATCATATATTATTATCTTACAAATTACAATAGTTACAATATATTGTAATATGTACATATTTTATGCGTGTTATGTGTTTTAGATTTTGAGCCGAGCGATTTTTTTAGTTTTACAATGTGTTTTTTAAACTTTTTTTTTATTATATATTATTAATTTTATTTTGTGTCTGTCATCACGACTTTTAGAATCAGTAAAAAGATTCCATCTTAAACTTTAAGAGGGGTTTCTGGTAACAAATTGTAACTAGATAGTGTACTAGATGGGAAAGCTAAGAAATTCACAGTACTTTTTAAAATAATCGAGAAAAACTAACAAAAAACGGAGAAAAAACAGGAATATTTACGAAGCACGAGTTTTAACAAAAACGATTTTGTTTTTTTTTTTATTCTTGAATTAATAACCGTTGAGACTTGACAGCATTTTCACCGAATGTTTTTCTTACAATTTTCAAAATATTTTTGTCTTTTTGAGTTATTTAATATTTAAAGACATTTATATATTTTTTAAATTATGTTTCTAAGTCAAAAAGCTTGAAAATATATTTCAAGATTAATATTTAATTATTAATTGGGTTTAATTTAATATACTATTTCTAAAATAACCATACATTTTAAATAGCTCAAATTTGTGTTACCTATACGGCCTACCTACGTATATTTATATCAATATATTTTTTTGTAAAATAAACTACTCATTTTATTGTCAATTGATTAATAAGATATTCTTTATTTATTTACTAATTAATTTTGGGCTTCAGCATATTTTGTAAATAAGATAAAAACATGTATATTATCATTTTAGTTAAATCAAGATTTCTCATTTATTATTTTCTTATAATTAGAAAAATAAAATTATAATTTCTTTTCAGATGATTTTTGTTATTTTATTGTAATTTAAAAAATATAAATCGTAGAGGTTTAAAAATATTTGCATAGACAAACATAATATTTTACATTATTTTAATTTTAAATTTAGGTAAACGAAAAAAATATTTTTATATTAATTATTGTTATGATTTCTTATAAATAATTAATTTTCTAAAATCAAATTTTGAAAATATTAAATAGAAAAAAATCTATTGTTGTGAAATGTTGATAAACATGAAGAAACATCATATATTAATAATTTAATGTAGCTGAAGAAAATGAACAAGTATTTTGTTGAGTGTGACGTAATTACTGAGTTAGTG
Source organism: Pentalonia nigronervosa (assembly GCA_014851325.1). Taxonomy (NCBI): domain Eukaryota; kingdom Metazoa; phylum Arthropoda; class Insecta; order Hemiptera; family Aphididae; genus Pentalonia; species Pentalonia nigronervosa. The sequence continues at coordinate 32,427 of JACXSJ010000296.1, forward strand.
TTTTATTCGTCAACTTGTTTACAGTTCCACTTAAACAAGGTGACACTAAATCAAACATGTTTAAATCCAATGGCTAATGTTTATTATAGCCTAGACTATCCAGTGATATCGTCAACTAAACCACAATTGCTATTGTCAAAAATGTTTCTTTCAACACTCATCCACCCATTATTTACTACTATAAAATACAACTCGCACAACAATTTCATTTTAAAAACCCCAATGACATTTTTTCAAATCCTTTAAAAAAATTCAGAGAATTAGAAACAATAGCGTTTTTTAAAACTTAAATATATATCCTTCGCGTGCCACGTCACAGACTAGTTAATATAGTTAGATATATTTCACACTAATGGTTATTTGTAACTCGTTACAAAATTATAATAAAATTAAACGATTAAAATATGTAATAAATTATATTTAAAATGTATTTATCCAAGGATAAATTTAATAAAATTATATTGTATTATGTTCACCGAAAACTTTATATTATACAAAAATATATAACAGCAAGAGGCAATCAGCAAATCTGTGTACGTTCTGAAATACCTTAAAGCAATTTTCTCTATTATATATGTATCGTAAAAAAAAATTCCAATAAGTCTACAATATAGTAGATTATGGTTATTAAATTGCGGTGAAACGGTAAATGGCGGTAGGGGGTAAAGCGGACGTTCAAGGAGAAAAAAAAAAGAACTCGCAGTCGAGCCGGAAAAGGAAGGGTAGTTATACTTGGTTCTGTTTACTTTTTTCTCGAATGACTAGCGGTTTTCTATCGAATAAAAGATGAAGAAGTTTTAATAAACGAATGGTTTAAGGGTTTAACGGCAGCGAGTTGATGAAAAAAGAATACAAAATATATAGTCATCGGGGAGGTTTCATTAAAGTTTACACGGCGAATAGTATATAGGCCCCTGGGTGCTGTGTACATAAACTCTCAGATTCAATAAGTACCCTTCGCCACTGCTACTGTCTGTCGGCCGTCACACACGCGTGCTAACACACACACACACAGGCTTTTCGGGCCATTTTATATTGCGCTTGGGGTTTTGGTAAATGATTCGTCTTGATACGACTTATTCGCCCTTTCTTTCCTCTACCTCCACTGTATATATACGACAGTTACCGAACCAGACACCGACAAACCAAACACCTCCGGGGCCTTAGACGGATCGACAAAACTTTATTAGATCTATATTAACTACGTCGTCATTTCCTCTCACGCTTGTCCTTGTCTACAAAATAACCACCCACCCCACAGATTATCGTTCGTTTTGTGTCAATTATGTTTTGTTTTTATTTATTTTGCCCCTTACTTTTTTCTTTTATCGAATGTAACCACGAAGTGTTGCTCACTTGCTCCGCACATGATTAGTGACGCTATTAAATCAACGGATCTATATATAATAGTAAAAAGTTCACAGTATAACTCCAAACAAGTAAACTAGTAACACATGTATCATATTTGAATAATAAGCTCAATATTATGAAATTATATTATATTATTGGTTGAAATAAAATAATGAAAAATATAATATTATTGCTTAAATTATTATGACTAAAATAAAAATTTTAAGATTATTTTAGATTTTAAGAAATAAAAAATATATTTGAATTATTGAATTCAAGTATCTATCTATTTTTATTTCATTAACATATTATAATTACTTATAAATACATTTACATCACTTAAAATAGTATAATGGTAGTATAATATTCTTGTTCGAACTTTCAATTGTGTAAGTGTATAGTTATTTATATATCAAAATTCATATCATCATATTGAAAGTAATAATTCTTAGCAAATAAAAATAATACTATTAACAAATACCGATTCATTTTGTATCACAAAATTCGATAAAAACTCTAATTTATATCTAGGTGCATTTTTTCATATTTTTATAATAATTATTATAAATATTATACATATGAATTATGATAACATTTATATGAGTGTGATTAGTGATTACTGATTACTATACCATCGAATGAGCTTTTCTCAAAATTCCAATAGCTAATAGGTCATTTTAAAATTTAAAAACAAATACTCATGATTAAAATGAGTAACCCAATAATAATCTTAGGAAAAAGATTGCACCGACCTGTTTATTGTAAGCCGTAAGGTATAAACTAATAGAAAAGTTTCGATAGTTCTTAAAAATGAAGTATATAATAAATAATATTATGTAGGTTTACTAAACAAATCGATCAAATATGAATTAGGTTATACTATTGTCTGTTCTAAATGTGCTGATACTTTTATAAGAGTTAATACACGTGATTTTAAAGTTAAATAAATGTTTAAATACAATTAATGTGCATTGAAATATTAATTTTTTTTTGTAACAAAAATTATTCAGCTGAAAAACTAAATCCATATAATATTATAATAGTAGTATATCATAATTTTTTGATCAAGTGCATCTGGTATAATTTGATTATTTTTTCTAATTTTTTTGTTCGGGATTTAACCATGCGTAACATTGGCAATTAATGGAAAATTTACAAGTACTTGACTTATAGGTACTCTAGAATTACAAAATTTCGAACCTTTAGACACGGTATTTAACAACAGATGGCAGTTGTACATTACAAAAACTTAACCCTTTGTCCTTTTCATTGAACTATAATTAATAAAGCGATACGCGTTTCATAGATATAACTCATATTATACTATATCAATAACCTATTATTTTTTTTTTTATGAAAAACTATATATACTATGTAGGTAAACATAAATTCATTATAAAATTTAATTAAAAAATAATAAAATGTAAATTAATTTTGTATGTTTTATTGCAATTTTATAAATCATTAATTTTTACTTTAAATATTTAAAGCTTTACCAATTATAATATAAATAATAATAATGAAACATATTTTTAGCGAAAAATTAGCATGTTTTGAATTTTGATGTGAGCACCTGCCGTTATATTCAAACTTCAAAGGCATAGTCTTTTTTGCAATATCATTAATATTACATTCAACAGTTAACACAATATTATATCTGCTGTATATTAATAATTAAAATGATAGGTCATGACTAATACTACAAAATTCATAGTCATTCAGCATTCTTGTATGTATAACTGAACCAATCATTATCTTAGAACATTATATCATTTATATTATAAGTTGTAATAACAATGTTTATATATTATGTACCTACCTATTTAAATGCTTGTGGATTTTTTTTTTAATCTTAAATAATATATTTTATTTTTTCTCTTCTTAATATTAAGTGTAGGTACCTACTGAGAACCTGAGTTTCATTTTTCAAGTCTCTAAACTAATTTATTTATTATTATTTCATTATTATCTTTATATTTTGATCCACTGTTATTTATATTATACAAACACTTTATAATATATTAGATTTATAAGCGTTTACAATTTTAAAAATAGGATGAAATGATGGAAAAATATTTTATTATCTTACAACTAGTTACGAGTATTAATTACTTCTATCCAAAAAATTGTAAATCTAACTAATAACTGAAAAAAATGTAACAACCTAAAATCTATATTATATTTAGTTACACATCAATACTAAATTTATAGATCAAAAATTTCCATTTAATTATTTAGCAAGATAATCTTATGAAAGACATTAAAATTATTATATTTAAATAAAATGTATAATTTAAGTTCTAAGATTAGTACTTAACAAGATAAACTATTTTTAAAAAATTTTAAATTTTTAAATAATATTATGTATTTAATTAATAAATAACAACAAATGCTCTTTACATATTACTTCTATAATAATGTGATGTTTATAAAAAAAAAAATTAACTTTGTTTTATATGTACATTATTGGTTTTTTTTTTGATACAATATAATTTAACTGAAATCAATCGAAATATTTCAAAGATGTGTTAAATTTCAATGTATAGGTACAACTTTATTTAAAATATATTTTCTTATTTAATTAGGTTTTTATACACTGATTTACTTTTTATTGGGCGTACCGTAGTCAAAAGATAATAGTCACAGAATACATGTTGATTATGTTATACAATAACGAATACCAATCATGTGAATGTCAGATTTTAATCGAAAGAAACCTTTTTGATCTGGACGTATCGCTGGATTTAATTTATTAAAAAATAATAACAATTGAAAGTTATAAACATTTTTCAATCTATTCGCAAATATATGAATTTTTTTATTAAAAAGAACGACAAACGTTAACGTCTAAGTTTAATAATACCACATACATGAACACACTGGGACAGTGAATATGAAGCTTGATTAACTGCTATATACAGATGGCATATATTTACAGAAGTTCGGTATTACCGCGATTTTTTTAAACGCATAGAAAACCAATAACTATATCTGTCTTGCTGGCGTAGCGGGATTCGAGGATTTCAATTTAAATCGGATTCCATGACATCAAAACGTTGCCATCTTTCACACATCTGCACTGTCAGTTCTGGCTTATTAAAATACAGTTTCCATTCAGTGTAATATAAAAACTTGGGCTTAGGAAATTTATTTGCTTAACACGAAATGTTTTAATAAAACGACTTTAGCGCCTATAACGGTTCACTGTTTACTCATTGACTCGGCGACATCACGAACACCTGCAGTACGTATAACATATAATAATAACGAATCTATAAAAGTTATTTATGACTCTGGTTACTATACTTACTGGTGGCTATGTGTGTATATTTAATAAATCCGGAAAATGTTTTCCATGTTTTTCGATGAGCTTGGGGTATTGCTGTCAGTCTTCTTGTGATTATTATAAACGGTAAAATTTTCGTTTAATATTATTATTATGTAATTAATGCTATTTCAGCATTTCCAATTGCATAACAATGCATTTAAACTATTTGAAGATTAAAGACATTTTTTTTCTAAAGACAATAAAAAAATCAAACAATTAACAAAATTCATCAAAACTACAAAAATTTTCAAATTATTTTGTTTTTATTTTTATTAGTTTTTTGTACACATAAATTAAATTAAAAAAAAAAAAAAAACATTTAGATTAATTTAATATAACCATCACCTATTCGTAGGTATACCATTTTATGATAGATACGGCAGTATTAACTATTATATAAGTTAATAAAACAATTTAATATTTGAAATTCATAATATTATAATATATGCAATTATATACCTACTATATACATTTTTTAAATAACAATAAAGTTAACCGTCACTATACTAAGTGTAATTTACTGTTAAAAAATATTTATCATGCATCACTTTAATATACTATATATTATATACATTTATGTACGATCCATCAATTATATTCACAATATATATATATATATAGGTAGGTATTAGACGTACTATTACGCACTACAATTAACTGTGTTCTGTGGTTTGTCCGTATCGTATAAGAATAAATTAATAAATAAGTATAATAATATGTACCTATCTCAAACCGTACAAAATAACGCGGGGTGCAACAGTATAGCAGCAGCAATATTCATTAATTTTTTTTCTTATAATTATGGAAGGTTGCAGAACAAATTTTCGACCGCGACGGATGCGTTTAGAACAACCGTTTACATAATAATAATATCATCATATAATATATATTATTATTAATATAATAATGGACAGATGTATATTACGCGCGATACTGCAGAAGCCACTGCCATCGATTCCTCCTCGTCTTCGACCACCGTGATGACCGGCGAGACTCTTTTGTGCCGCATACAATAATAATTGCAATCGCCGAACAGAGGATTTCTGCGGCAAATGACATGTCTGCGGCTGAAAGACCGCCTCCGCGGGTTTCCTCTTTCGCCCTTCTCACCCTCTTGTAGACTTGGCTCCATCACTCTCTCTCTTTCTCTCTCTCTCTCTCTCTCTCTCTCTCTCTCTCTCTCTCACACACACACACACACACACACACAGCGATTAAATAAACCGCTGCGCCGGAGAACGGATATTGTCCGTGATGAGCTAATGAAGGGAATATAATATTATCGAATGAACCGCTCAGCGTGCGGCGCACAACATTATATCCGACCGGGCACACCACCGCCGCCTTCGGATAATAATTAGCAAAAGTCAGTACGCGCGCCGTTCGTCTGCTGCAAATTGTTACTGCTGCAACTGATGGTTACTCGATATGCCACCCTCCGCCTCGCCCGTTAAATAAATATATATGATGTTACGATGCACATAATAGCTGTCTTCTGCGAACGCCATCACACGCACGCGCGTACGCACAATGAGCCATATTATTATGTATTCATATTGTTCGATTCCGTGATCAGAGAAAAAAAGAGAAAAACATTATAACAACCAACGGTCGTTTAGATTTTTTTCATTTTTCGAATCCGTATTGTAAAAAAACCTCTTTTATTTCTCAAAATCTGTAATGAAAGTATGACGTACACCTGTATATGCTATGGGTACGCATAAATTATACTGATAACTTGACTATCGATGACTTCATATTATTTAGTTTGCATATACCTAGTAATAATATTAATAATTAATAAGTGTAGCCGTGCAACTGTGCAAGTATAGTAATAACATATTATATACGCCTATATAACTCGTGTTGCGTATATCATCATAAAAAATCAAGATAAACAAAAAAATACAATATATAGGTAATAACACAAATATATAATTTAAAAATATATATCTACCTATTCTACAATAATCTTAAATGTGTATAATAGGTACATAATAATGAATTTCTTAACGATTTAGAATTGTATACAGTACACCTACCCTAACCTAACCTTTCTATGTTTGTTATTACGGTATTAATTATAACTTATAAACTATCGTTTTCTGTTTTATAATTAAATAATCAATTATTATTTATTATATTGTGCATTAATAATTTGAAAACTAATACGGGAGAATATTCATATATAAGTATTTGCTTCGCTGTGATGTACTATATGAGCCCTTACCTGGCTACAATATTTATATATTAATTGTAGTCAGAGGGATCCAGAGAGAAAATCAGAGGGAGGAGGGCATTAATTTGTACAAAAAATATACACTGTAGGTACAAATATTTATCTTGTACATTTTCAAATGTTATATAAGTATGCAATTCCCCAATTCATCAATGCGCTTATACCTGACTGTTAAATAATCATTTATAGATTATATAGGTAGTTAATGAAATAAATTTCTTGTTTTAAAAATCGGGAATTCTGTATTTGTGTGGATTGTGTCATAAAAAAACACACCAGAATACAAAGTAAATTAGGTTATTATGCAAATGTAGGTATAGTAAGTTGTAGGTACCTACTTTATAAGTATAAATTACATTTTCAAAACAAATTTAAATTAACACGGTATAAGAATATACTTCAAATTGTAAGAGAATAATATGCCCTAAACAATTGACTCTTATAATAGGTAATTAAAAATAAATTGTACCATTAATTGAGTTGTTAAATTTAAAATGTATTTAGCGAAATTTAATCTTTTGTAATTATCATAATAATTTTTTTTATTAAATACGATTAGTGTTTTCTTAGCTACTTCAAATTATTTTAGTAAGCTAAATTTTTGCCAAGCAAAGTAATACGGGATACAGAGATTTCGCTAAGGTCAATTCAACTGTTTCACGTTTTGTTTTGGATTTATAATGACAATAGTTACAAATTACCGTAAAAAAAACGATTTTGAGTAACCTTTAATTATAAAATTAAATACCAAATCGTATTTACATTTTATGAGATCTGCAAAGTGTGTGAGCACTGACGCTGGGCTCATAAACAACGATTTTTGTTTATTTTGAATGTTTTAACTGAATTTTGATAGACTGTTTGTACACACATTTTTAAAAAATATTGGACAAAGAAAGTTGGGACAAATTAGAAAAAAATCATATTAAAGAATTTCAAACTCTGAAAATGTACGTTATATTAATTGTTAATTTAATATTTATACATGCATAAATTATAGGTAAATGGTAATCTTTATTAGTTATTACACACTTTAAAAACATTAAAATATAAACTCGAGTTATTTTAATACAATTGATATAAAAATAAGTATACGCATATGTCGATCGGTGCTACTTCTTCATAGTATAGGTATTATAATTCGCATTCTATTTATTTATTGGTGAAAATTTAAAATATTTATGGTTATTTCTTTTTGAATAATAACCAAGTATGAAAATCATTCCCTGAAAAATCAGTAAACTACGGTAAATATCTAATGTTTAACTTTAAATGCTCATACAAAATTAGTTTGATTTTCCAGTAAATTTTTTTTTTTGTGAAAGATAGAAAAACTTATAGAGAATTTTGTGTTAAATTTTTAAATCTTAGATTTAAATAAAAAAAATGTTTATGAATTTTCTAATTAAAAAAAAACTGCAAATCTTCGTGATTTTTACGTATTTTATCAAAATTTTAAATTTAGACGCTTATAAAACACTAATATAGACTTACGTTTAACTTTTATTTTAATTTTCACTTACAACAAGTTATGAAGAACCTTGTATTAAATTGTTAAGTTTTTTGAACCTTAAAAAAAGTTGTTTGCCTGGTTATCAATTACTGAAATCATACTTACTAATCACATTTATACGCATGCCCGGTTTTAAGGGTGGCAACTGTAGACGATTACTGAATTAAAAGAACAATCCAATTGTCTTTGTAAAAAGAACATTTTATTTTCAAATCTTAGATATAAAAATACAATTTTTATACATTTCTAATAAAATAATTTGTAAATTTTTTTATTTGCGCCCAATTAATTTTAAAATTCTAACTTTAGGTATATATAAAAACATTATTGTGAATTAACGCTAGTATTTTTTTTTTAATTACAGTAATAATAACCTATGAGGAATCTTGTAATACATTTTCTAATTTTTGACCGTGTATTGAAAAAAATGCACTGAAAATGGGCGCCATGAATATTGAACCCAGAGGCGCGAAATTTTTAAATACAGCCCTGCATATTTAGTATATGACCTTTGTATAGACAAAAATAGAGGTAAAATATCAACTAAATAGCTAGTATAATTTCTTGCATTTGTACTACAATGTACCTACTTACAACAATAATAACATTACCGATTGGCAAGCGCGGATCAAAAGGGGGCAAGGAGCAATAGCCCCCCCCTTGTAGACTCTGGTTAATTCTAGGATGTCTGTTTTTTTACAGCCAATAAAACTTGCCATTATCAGACTAGGCTGAAATTTTATTTAAGATCCTCTCCCTTCCTCTCTCCTAACATAAATATATTCTAGATCCACGCCTGACGATTGGGGGAGTATAGAGAATAGTGGAGCATTTAGCTCATAAACTTTAACGGGGATCTTGAACAGTATATAATTTGGCTTAAGACTTTTATAACAATAAAACTTTTTTTTTTTCAAAAATGAAATTTTATACTTTTATTATAAGTTTAAATAATCTAAAGAAAAATATACAAATTTTTTTTAAAAAAAATAGTGTTTATTTTTAAAGAAATCGCCTTGTATTATTCTATTTGAGCTAACAATGTGTGAATATTTATTGACGCATCATTGAAATTATAGGTATACAGCGCCACAGCGGTGATTCAGGCAAATGGCACACACGAAGGAAGCCTGTAGGGACTTGGTAGAAATTTCACACATCAATAGCTATCAATAGATGGTTTTATAGGGTTTTAAACTTATAAAAAAGTATTATATATATATTTATATATGAGGTAAGGGCAAGTACCCTTTATTTCCACAATGCAAGATGTGTGGAGTACGACAATTTGCTACCGACAAAAAAAATCGTTTAGGTAATAATCAGCATCCCCTATACTCAAAATAAAGTATGTAATACAACTTTAATTTCAATATCGACGTTTAAAAATTTTTGATCGTCCTCCTTATTTTTTCGTCCACCATTCATCGTTTGAAAAAAAAGCAATTCTAATAAATTAAAACAATGGCTGGTTCATTTCTTTTTTTCTTGCATAACGAATATTTAATAAGTTTTATTTTTTTTTTACAGTTGAACTCAATTAAACATTAATTTAATATGATCAAGTAACCAATTTTTCAATATTCAATTCCATTTTTCATTTATTGTTCAGAAAAGATTATTGCATTGTTATACAAATCTGTTCAAGCATCGCATTTTGTAACTAAATTACAATAATGAATTGTTTGTTATTAAAACAAAAGAACTACATAGGTAGGTGTATTTTTATTTTAAAAGTGAATTTTAAATTGTAATGAACCTTACCAGTGTCTTGTTTATAATATAAGTACTTAAAGTAAATGTCAAAAATATTAATTATGACATTATTAAAAAAAAGGGTTTTGTATAATAAAATAATATTAACTGCCATTCTATAGTTTAATACTACCTACCTACCTATTATAATATACACAATATTTTTTGTATTAGGTATTCATAGTAAGTATGATGCATCACTATACTTATGGAAATCTTTTTCTGAGATAGAAATTTTATTTGCTATATTTAGTGTTTTCTGTGTTATAAAGAAAAAAAAAATATGAAAACTTTAATACTTATTATAATATGTTAACAATAAAAATTGATGTATTTTATGTTAATGGTAACTTATAAAATATGATATATCTACTGAATAATTGAAATTTTCTCATTTCAATCTTTAAAATCATAAAAACCTCTGCAATTGATTTACTTTTTGTGAGCTCAAGTATTGAAAATTCCAATTTGCAACATATTTATTATGGGATTTATTCACTGAAATACATTCGTGATCATTTGTTCATAAAACCATAAACATAAAATTAAATTCCAAAATAATTGAAAATATTTTACAGAAACAAAAAAACAAATATTACCATTATTATAATTATTAATTTTATTATAATATATGAATCGCTGACATTTCCTCCACCTGCCCGCTGGATTGTTTTCTGAGTAGTAGGACATCATCCCAAAATACATTTTTTAATGCGGACATTTTCCACCCCCAATTTTTTAAAAACATTTTAATATAATTTTTTTTTTTGTTTAAAGACAGAACAAGTTATCAATTATTTCCATAAATACAATAAATAATAGATGTATATTTTTGATCATTGTCTATATTATGCCATGTAGATCCGTGGTCATCAACCAGTGTGTCATGTAGTATCATAATGTATACTACCAATGTTATTTGTAATAATTTTTAGTCTTAATGATCTAAGTATGTCTCCATTTATTTGGTTTAAGGTTTGGGTGTTATTGTGAAAAAAGGTTTAAAACTACTGATTTACATGTATCTTACTTGAAAGTTGAAACTAAGGGCTAAAGAACCATGCATTTAAAACCTAAAAATATAAATTTTAAAAAAAAAAAAGTTAATTTAATTACCTTTTATATTATTGGTAGTTGTCTAGCAGTATATCTCAGATATTAAATGTTAATGAATTTGTAAAATTTTAACAAAACCCTGGTCTAGATGATTCTTTTCTTGTGTCGAAGATTTCAGTTGGATTGAATGGATAAGTTCATTACCATTAAAGCTTAGTGTTACAGCCAGGATATTTTCAAGGGGGGTGTTTGCCAGTGGTTCTCCTAATTAAGTCATTAAATAAGAATGTTTTAAGGGTAGGTATCCAGACACCTAAAACTGTTTGTTACGCCACCGTTAGAGCCTAAACATACTTTAAAGTAATTTTTTTACATAATATTATGTAAAAGCTTTTAAGAATTTTTTGAATTAGAAAGTATTTATATATATATATATATATTAAAGACATACAATTAAAAAGTAAATAATTTACATTTTGTCATATTATTATAAACAATAGTAATTAGAAACTTGCACATCTATGCAAATATGTAATCTTGGAGTATTCGATTGTGATTTAAGTAAGTGGTTTTGTTTAATATGATTTAAACAATGTTTAAAAAAAAGCATAAAATTATATCATAATTTTTTTCGTGAAATTTATATTTCCCACCTCAAAACTATTTGGCATATATTTTTTAATGTACTTATATATTATACTTAAGACAAACCATTATACCACTGTTAAAGATTTAAATTTTATTTTATAAATTGTTTATAACACTACAAAAAAAAAAAAAACATTCAAACAAATAAAACACCCGTTTTATATTATCAAAAAAAACATTTTTTTTCAACTCCGAATCTTGCACACTTAACATCATTTACTAGTTTAAAAAAATATGTATTAATTCATATAGTAAGAACAATGTAAGATCCATATATGATTACTTTTAATTATTGTAGGTTTAGTATAGTAAAATTTATGATTCATATTTTAAACCTATACAGTACCTATAAGTTATAACTTATAACTATCGATTAATATGTTAAACATAATCGAAGTTATAGTATAGGTTGCAAGTACTTAATATGTGAGTACAATATGTCAGAAACATAATACACAACCAAAAATTATAATCTGAAAATCAATTTCATATTTAAATAAGGGATTTATTGAATATGAAGCAACACCAAATTAATTATAGTTATCTAATATTTATTACAAAAACTTATAAATATTTGAAAGTTTGGTTTTATTTTCACAAGCATAGAAATTAAGAATACAAATAACATTATTTATAAAATATATTACACTCCTTTTCTTTTTTGTGTACTTATATAAAGTACATTGTTGCCACGTATAAAAGAGTCACCAAATTTGTTTTTAAGTTCTCCGTTTATGTACTCTTCTGTTTGTTCGAGAGCAATATTCATGTAACCATCTATGCAAGCCATTACACCTAATAAATGTCATAAAAAAAAATCTATATTTATATATAATTACTTATTATTAGTTCATACCAGTGGCCCAGTTTTCAAAAACTAATATAACAATTAAAAGAAAGTTACATTTATCCATCTATTAATATGGATAAAGACTATAAACAAGATATATTTTATGATTTCAATATCGTAGGTATCCACTTGTTTTAACATTATATGTCTTTTAAGCATTGCAATGATGCAATATATTTAGATATCTGATTTCCCAAGAATAAGAAATTTAGTGTGACATTTGTCATAGATAAGTATAGATTTTGTGTCACTCAGCCACTGGCATTAACACAATGAATTACTAATTATAATATGGCTTATATAACTATGAATTGAAATTATAAAAACCTATTTATAACACTTATTAGTTACAGCCATATCTCACATAAGCATTTAAATACTAATGTTTTGCTTTTAAAAGCATTTTGTTTTATTGTATTAAATAGTTTAGATGTTATAGTCTCAATGTTGTGACTATAATGTAATTTAAATGCAATATAATAATAACCGAATAGTCATGGCAGCAAGATATACACTCTTAAGATTGATTTGTCAAAGGATTCAAAATATTAGTATAAAATAATGATGTGGACATTATAAAAAAATAAAAAAAAATTATTGAGTTGTGAAAAAAAAATTACCTCTGTAATCAACTCCACTATTCAATTTCACAACAACCGGTCGACCGTGAATTTGTTGAATGAATTGTGTCAATGCTTCTTTGCGACTCATTTTGTGTATAAAATTCTAAAGAAAATAATAATAATAACTATAAAATACGATTTTTAAGGAATAATATGGAAATATTAAGAGAACACACTTACTCTTCTAAAAACCGATAAAGAATACGAACGAATTATTCAATGCAATATGAATAACTAAAGATTAAATCTGAATTAAGACAATAAATGTAATTTAATTATTCACTATTTGGTAAATATTAAATAGGTATTAAATACAAATATAGATTAAAACAATTTGGGGAAAATGCCGACAACTGTAATGCTAACATGTTATTGATAAGTTTGTTGACAGTAAAAAATAATCATGAATACGCGGTATCTATTATCAGTTAATCTTGTATTATAACATTACAAAACAGTGTTGGCAACACAGCAATATTTGAAATAATGTCTCAAATACCATAATAACAATATTGTATATTATTTATATGTATAAAATTAATTAATGAATGATATTGGCATGTTTGATTTCGAATCTCATAAATATGTTAAAATCGATTGTCCTACCCACAAAAATACAAAACTACCATAATATAACTAACCAGTAACCACTAAACAAGAAAGTCAGCATCTCAAAATAATTCAAAGGTAAATACGCACGAATGCGCAAGTACTTACGCTCACAAAATGCATTTTAATTTTTGGGTAGGTATGAAGGTGGTCTCCCCGATTTGACCACAACAACTTTCCTCTAATTCTTTTAAACTTTCATTGAATGACTCCAACCCTTACACACTCCAAAACAATCACACGACCTGTGACATTACCCATCTTGTCTTCAACTGTCCCAAATTTTTACCACAAACGCGCTCACCTATTATCGCTTTTTCTCCAACATTCTCTTTAATATCTAATATGGTTTTGCGTGAAAATTCTCATTTTTCCTTAATTTTTTTTTTCGTTTTTTTTCCAACGATTTTAAAAATTACTGAGAATTTTTCACTTTTGACCCCTCTAACACCTAAATACCAACTAGATTCACCTTTCAAAAGACGCTCAAGTAGAAAATCTGACACATTTTACTGTCCCAAAAGGTGATGACAGACAGAAAAAAATACACATCATTATACAATCGACAATTCTCTCCACCCAGAATTTTATACACTCTCATAATCTCATCTCAATAAAAAAATATATTTAATCCTCATATTATCATTTCCTAATCATACAAGCTACCTATCTAAAAATAATTTAATATTTTTTTGTATATAATTTATATTTTCTAAATTACTTTTAATCTTTTATAAACCAATATTTTTACTGTCTTAGAGTTTAAAAAAAATGTAGTTTACTCCTTTAGGTTAGGTGGGCTTTTTCCGCCCCTAAGGATTTAAGAGGGGGCCCCAACCAACAAAAGATTCGTATAGGACCTCGAGCTATAGAGTTGGCAAACTAGGTAGCGACTATTTATCATACTTCAATACTTTAGTGTTTGAATGTAAGTTCCTACACGAGACATAATATATCAGATAAACAACCAACATTTTTGAGAGGCAAGCAAGCAACTAGTGTATAATATTAACTTTTTTATTTACAATAAGGATGAGAAGCAATTCGTAGATTTTAGAAGGCAACTAGTACGCACTGGTACTTATAGTACCTGTCATTACGCATAAAAGAAAAATCGTAAACTTTAATCGGCTGTTACTTTTTAAAGTTGTTCCGCGCATTTATTTTTAAATATTTGTAATTAGCATCAAACGTTGTATCAATTAAAAAAAAAAATTGCAAAAAACAGAGTGCCTGGTAAAGAAGACAAAACATCCGAGGACCGCGAGGTACCTAGTTGGCCAGCGCAGAGAGCAGGGGCAAAGCACGGTTGAATTTGTATAAAATATTATTTTTGGAATTAATGACCAGATGAGTTATATGAGATAAAGATGGGGGTTAAATTAAAATTTTCATCACTTAAGTAGTTACATAAATTTAATAATATACTGCAGTAGGTAGATACCTATATATAATACACCTACATAATATACCTATGTAGAAACACCATATGGTATATTTTTAACTAAAACATAGTAATATGCCTATTTATAAATATATGTATTTTTTTTATAATTTCTATTAAAACAATATTAAATTTTGTATAGCTTAAGTTTTCAAACCATGGATGAAATATGTTAAAACTACTATTTTTATTTATAAATTAACCCTAGAAAATGAAAAGGTTGGTAAATAAAAGTATAAAGTTAACTACTATATATCTATATATGTTACATTGTAAGCTTAAAAGAAAAAAAGTAACACTTGTCTCATTCAAATATTAGTGACATTAAATAATGCTATTGCATAACAATAGATGTGGTAGGTATTTCAATTTAAATCATTACAATCGAGTACATATTATTTTCAAGACACGTGACCTAAATTACAATATTGAGTATAAAATATTGTACGGGAAATAGAAATGCAATTACATACAGCATTTAATAGTATAAGTATTCTTAAAAGCTTTATCTAATTGATCCTACTTGTTGTAAATTTTGAATTTTGTACAAATTATTTGAAAAGTTTCGTGAAATTAAAATCATGTACTTATACTACATTACATTGTAATGGAAAATAAAATAATTACTGCAATTGTATACAGTTTTAATAAAATAAAATATTTTATAGGTAAAATAATAAAATTAATTAAATTTAATTACGACTATAATTCTAGTACTTACTATAAAATAATTTATTAAAAAAATTTCGCAGCCTATAACACCTAATACCTTATATATTGAAAAAACACTAGTGACTAGTCTAGTAAAGTATATTCGCAAAAATGGTTAGAAGAGTTACAAATAGGAAATAGTATTTTTTATTTATGGAACGTCATATCAAAAATGTTGGGAGACACTTTAATAGACTATATTATATTGTACTATACTTATGGTGATCAATGCTCATAATAAACGACTGGTTTTTTATGGAAAACGGAATTATTCCTTTTTCACCATCATGTCCCGTTATCAGGACTAAGTCAGAATGGAATCATATTGTTATTTTTTTTTAGATTCTGAGCGGAGCGAGGAATGTATTGATTTTACAATGATATGTATTTTTTTTTGTGTCTGTTACCGCGTTTAAGGGCAGTAAAAATGTTCCGATTTTCTTCATCAGCATTTTTTCCCGTAGGAGAGTGAATCTAATTGGTACTTTGAGGGATTAAAAGTAAAAAATTATATGACAGTTTTCAAACACGTCGGAAAAAAACAATAAAAAAATATAGGGAAAAACGGGAATTTTTATGCGAAGCCAATTTTTGACAAAATCGATTTTGTGTAACACCAGAAGTAATCACAGTAGATATATGAAATCTTCACAAAATGTTTATATAGGCAATTACCATACACATTAAAATTTTCAATATAGTTTGATTTTTTTTTTTTTGAGTTATTTATAGGCATATTAAATTTTTGAGTTTTTTTACTTTTTTTCATTATTGTCAATAAAAATATTTACGATAGGTTAAAAAACTTGAAAATATATTACAAAGTTTTTTACAACTTGTTAGTGAAATTTTTTTTAAAAAAATGAGCATAAGTGTCCAATAGTTTTTTATAAGCATATAAAGTTAAAATTTTGACAAAATACGCAAAAATCATGAAAATTTGCAGTTTTTTTTAATTAGGAAATTCATAAAAATTTTTCTATTTAAATCAAATATTTGAAAATTCAACATAAGATTATTTATAAGTTTTTTTACCTTTTTAAAATCAAAAAAATTTATTGGAAACACAAACTAATTTTTTATAAGCATTTGAAATTAGACATTGGATATTCACCTGTTTTCACCAGGAACGATTTTCTTATTTTGATGTAATTCAAAAAAGAATAATTGAAGACGTTTGAAAATTTCACTAAATATTTAGATTATCACATTCTTTACACTAAAAATATTTAAAAATATTTTAATAATTTTTATACTAATTTTAAATTTAATAAATTTTTGTTTTTTTAAAAATTTTTTTCTTTAAATATCGATAAAAAAATTACGTTGGGTCAAATTTGTTAACAATTTAATATAGGATTCTTCATAAGTTGTTTAAATAGCAAATCAAAAATAATAAAAATACATAAGCACAATATTTTTTTATAAAAATAACGAAAACCTTATTTTGAATTTTCAATTCTTAGTTATAAAAATTGATAGGATTTTAAAAATTTTTAACCAGAAAATAATTTGAAAACGTTCAATATTATGATGTCCAAATTTTTGGTCAATATTTGAAGTTTAAATTCTCCTAAAAAAAATGGTGCTTATATATTTTTATTATTTTTGATCTGTTATTTTAAAAACTTATGAGGAATTTTATATTAAATTTTCAAGAAATTTGCCTTTATAAAATTTTTTTTATCGATATTTAAAAAAAAAAAAATTGAAAAAATCAAAAATATCTTAAGTCTACTATTAGCTCAAAATTTTTTAAAATATTTTTAAATTTTTTTGGTGTATAGAAAATGGTAATCTAAATATTTGGTGAAATTTTTAAATGTCTACGGAATAAATGACATCAAAATAAGAAAATTGTTCACGGAAAAAACTGATGAATATCCAATATCTAATTTCAAATGCTCTTAAAAAATTACTTATACTTTCCAGACATTTTTTTTTTTTTTAGATAGAGATTCTTGTGTTAAATAAAAATATTTTATGAATTTCCTAATCAAAAAAACTGCAAACTTTTGTGATTTTTACGTAATCATACGTTTGTCTTTAGATGTTTATAAAAAAACTATTAGAAACTTAATCCCAATTTTATTTTTAATTTTCACTTACAACAAGTTATGAAGAATATTGTATTACATTTTTAAGTTTTAACTCACTGGGAAAATTTTTATCGACAATTATAAAAAAAAATTTAAAAAAAACCAGAAAATTTATTATTTTTATAGATAGCTCAAAAGCAATCAAAATATTTTGAAAATGGTATGGCGTATAGAAAATGCTTATATAAACATTCGATGAAAATTTCATGTATTTACGATCATTATTTCTTTTGTTACATCAATAATAAAAATAAATTTTGTTAAAAATTTTCTTATTTTTTTTTTTTTTTTGGCTTTAAAAACTATTGGAAATTTTCTACTTTTGACCCCCAAAGTACCAACTAGATTCACTTTTTTTATTAGAAAAGATGCTGATGAAGAAAATTGGAGCACTTTTAATGCCTTATAAAACGTGATGATAGACATAAAAAGAAATACACAATATTGTAAAATCAATACATTCATCGCTCCACTCAGAATTCAAAATAATTTTTTTTTACAGATATTTTAAGTTCAAATTTAGACGAAATTAAATATTTAATCGAAAAATAACGATGATATTTATTTTGTCATAACTTAAAAATATTTTTCGTGGGGGCTTTGAAACTTTTAAAGTATATTATTATATTTTTTATATTCAATTAAATTTTCAAATTTGATGTTTTCTGCAAAAATTAATTCAACCTACTGTATTATTAATAATAAAATTAATTATTTTAATAGCAATAATATCATAAAATACACTTAGTTATGTAGGCTGACAAATCGTCTTTACTCAGATTTGTTTTTCGTATACAACGATTTTAAATCATTGAATTCAAATTTAACACATTTATGAAAGTGACCTACCGCACAGCAGAGCGGTACCCACTTGCCAACCTTTTTTAATTTTGTAATTTAATCGTCTTTGGATATTTCTGATTAGACAAATTAATATTATAAACAATGTAGGTATAGTATTTTATTATTTGGGATGTTTTGGTGGTGTAGTGGTTCATGTAAACTTTTGATGAGTTTGTGGGCCATGCGAGCTTTTTCACATGAACTTAAGTGTCATAAAAAATAAACACTTCAAGTATTATGAATGTGGTATAAGGCTATGCAAATATGCAATGTAGCATATAGGTATAAAATATTTTTTATATATAAATAAATAAGTGTATGAAAACATTTACTTTTAACCCTTAGTACAATTCAATTAAAAATATTTGAAAATAAAATTATGTTTGATAATTTTAATAATATAATAGTGGTAACCACTGTCTATCACTATATTATTATTTATTATAAATTTATCTTGGCATGATGAGGATGTTTTTGTTTCATTATTTTAAAGTTATAAAATCGCGTGCGTATAGATAGATCTCATATTTACTTTTTTTTTTATAATTCAGTTTTTTGTATTTCTCATAGTGATATTAAATAGAAGTCTATCGGTTTAGTAAATCTTCTAAGCACGATAATCGTATCGCTAGGGAATATGCCGGCTTTTCGCACTAATCATTGGTCGCATGGGCGACTATTTGATTATACGCGTACTTATTTTGTATTCTTCGAATTATTTTTCTTAGTAGAATGATAATAATAAACTTTTTCGTTGGGTCAAAAAACTTAAACTATTAATACAAGGTTTCTCATAAGTTTTTATAATAGCAGTTCAAAAATATTAAATATACAAAGTTACACTTTTTTAAAAGCATTTAAAGTTAAAACATTGACTAAAATTCATTAAAATCTCAATTGTTTGCAAATTATTTTGTGGTTAAAAATGTATAAAATATTTAGGTTTTTAACTAAGGATTGAAAATTTAAAACAAGGTTTCTCGTAAGTAGTTAATACTGTAACCAAAAACTATAAAATATATATTTACATATTTGATATTTATAAGCATT
This sequence comes from Pentalonia nigronervosa, assembly GCA_014851325.1. Classification (NCBI taxonomy): domain Eukaryota; kingdom Metazoa; phylum Arthropoda; class Insecta; order Hemiptera; family Aphididae; genus Pentalonia; species Pentalonia nigronervosa. Next base: position 52,545 of record JACXSJ010000296.1, read on the forward strand.
TTAAGTTCAAATTTGGACGTAATTAGATATTTAAATGAAGAATAACAATGTTATTTATTTCGTTGCAATTTAAAAATATTTTTTGTTTGTGTTTGACATTTTTTAAGTTTATTATTGTATTTTGTACACTCAATTAAATTTTCAAATGCAATGTTTTCTTCAAAAATTAATTCAATCTACTATATTATTAATAGTAATATGAATTATTTTAATAGCAATATCATAGAATACACTTAGTTATGTAGGCTAACAGGCCATCTTCGCTCAGAATCGTTTTTCGTATATAATGATTTCATAGCATTGAATTCAAATTTAACATATCCATGAAAGTGACTCATTAGATAACTACTGTACCCACTTTCCGATCTTTTTTTAAATTTATATCATTGTCAGATACATATTTCTTTTTTGTTAAATATTTATATAAATATATTATAATGCTTACTAAAATTGTTATATGTATGTATCATTAAAACATTTAAATTATTATATCATTAAATTATTAAAATACAATTTTCAAAATGGACATTTTAATACAATATTTCTCATAAGTTTTTCTACCTATAACAAAAAAAATGTTTACTGAAAAGTCACATTAATTTTTGTGTTCGAGTTTTTTTTCAAAAATTTTTTCGACAATGAATGTAAATGAACTATTTTTGCTCAATAAATTGTTAATATTTTGTTGTATTTCAAAAACAGATAATCGTAGATACTTTAAATTTTCATTAAATATTTAATTTATCTTTTTCTATACATGATAAAGTTATTAAAATATTTTGACTTTTTTTGAGTAATTTATAGACATATTAATAAATTAATAAAAATTTTCGATTTTTTTAGTTTTTTTCTTTATATTTCAAAAATTTTTTTTGTTGGGTCAAAAATCTTGAAGGCTTAATAAAATTGTCTAAATAAGTTAACAACATAAGCAATTTAAAAATATTACAGATACATATAGGTTTGATTTTTTTTTTTTTTTTTTTTTTTTGAAAAATGAATATCATTGACATAAATTGGTTGAATAGAGTATGGGGGTTATAGCCCCTTGCGATACGACACATTGAAAATGTATGGGGGGGGGGCTTCAGACCCCTACAATATATTTTATCCTACGACTATATCTTTAGGTCTAGTGGTCAGGTCTAGGCGTTGATAAGTAAATGAATGATGACATCTTTCTTTACATATATGGATAAATAAATATATAATATTATACCTATGCGTAATGTTTTTACCACACATTTGTTCAACCTACAAAATTATTAATAAATAGCAATATAAAGAAATTATAAAATAATCTCTAGACACTAAGGTTAATGTATATTTTACTAGATTCCGTGTTTGGAGAGTCAATAATTAATATATAGATCTTATTCCTCGGTAATACCTAAATAATAATTGTGGACGATGGCGATACGTTTCTGACATTCCTATACTGTGGGTATACCGCAGCTTTAAAATTAATATATTTTATACTTGATATACAAAATACGTGGAATTTGTGGAAATGCTTTAATACTATCTATATAGCTGTATACTGTATACATTATATATATATACAGAGATACAAATACATATTATATTAATATTTGAAAATATTTTTAAGTCTGTAAAACTAACATATTCATCGCATATTTTAACGATTTAGCATTCGTAATTCGTGAAGTATACAAATAAACGATACTCAAAACATAAATGAGCGCATACTGCATTTTATATACTGTATAAGCCTACTCAAAATGTTGAAATATATAAGGAATATATATGATTAGTGAAAATCGTGTACCTAGGTTCTTATAAATACACGGCGATAATCCGATTGCAGTACAACAATCACTGGAGCAAATTTCCAAAGTCTTAAGCCATATTATCAATACGTTGATTTAAAACGACGGTTGGTATTACATTCAATATACTGTGCTGAGAAATATTAATAAAAATGGAATTATAATATATACGTTCATTCTCTGTTGACGCAATGACGCCTCTCTTCAGAGTGTACTTATATAATAATATATTATATGTGCGTAATAGTATATTTTACATCATATAATGTATATATATATATAAACTATACATATCCCTCTTATAAAATTGTAATACGAACAAAATCTCATTCATATTTTACCATCGTAGTATTTCATTTGAATGTATAAGTAGGTACATAAAGTAAGTACGAATAATGTAAACTCACTTAATATATTTTCTAGTTTGATGTAAAAAAATTTTATGTTTTGTTAAGTTTGATGATAAGTTAAAATACGTAAGTTTTGGATAAAATGTAACAGTAGTTGTTTGATATTTTTGTTTTTCGTAAAAAATTATGAGTAATGAATAATCAACGTAGTATTTCTGATTTTGTGTAATTCAACCTTTAATCACTGACACTATTTAAGAATACAATTTTATACAGGCAGATGTGTAAAAAACCTCATTCAATTTAAATATATTACCCCTAATTATTTTTTAGTTAGTTTCGAATTTTTATACATATTTATACGTTTATTATACCTACCACGCTATTATTCTTACAATATAATTTAATATGTAATACATCATACGTATTATGCATTATGGTCCGAATAGAGGTATTTACTATTTACAATATTGTTACATGGTATATTATAGTAATTATTAAAACGTTCATCAGTGATTAGGTACGGTGTGTGTGACAGACAAATACAAAATGGGGAAATATGAGAGATTAGATGTTAGACAAGACACTTATTAGTTATACCGAGTACAATTTAACGTATATTGAAATAAAATATTAATAATATCATTTATTTTAGGTACTTTACCGATGACCTGGTAGTAATACACGGAGCAAACGATGAAACGAGAATAGTTCGGCACACGCATGTCTAACAGTCCCAACAATTATTATTATAAATGTTGTTAATTAATCAAGTAGGTTTACCTGAATGGTGGAACTTTGTGGAAACACAAAATGAATGAAAGATGACACATGTCTATGGGATATATTTATATCATATGTATACGTAATATGTATATTTAAAATATAAATACTGTTTCACACCATTACAGTATATTAACAAGTATTCTGTCGTTTTATACAAAGTTACAGGAGAATTGAATGGCAGTCGACGGTAATATAAATATCAGTTTCATACAGCATAATATCAATAGTATTATCATCATCAAGGGTGGTCCAATATTTCGAAAGTAGCAGGTATTTATTATATTGTAAACATATATTATTATTTGATGGTATTTTCCGTGACACCAATCCCTGAATTTTGCACCAGATCATTGCAGATTATTTTGTATTTGAGCTTCTGGCCACAAGTATTATTATAATAATACGCTATATAATAATACCTATATTATAATGTATTATAATAAAATAGTCACCTGTAGTTTTTATTAGAACCGACATAATAGTAGCAATGATAAAAAGGATAAACGGTTAGCTACAGTGTGTTATATTATAATATATTGTGCACATATTTTGATCATTGTATACGATAAGATTCCTCAAAAAAATTTCACAAGGTAATACCCAAAAGAGTTCGACTGTGCCATAAATATCCTTTCTCAGTTTCACACGATCATATAGGCATCCTATTAAATATACTAGGTATGTGATACCTACTATTATAAATTATAATTTACTAACCTAGGATTTCCAGAGTTCCTGAATTATACGGCGTCTTGTATATAATGATTTTTCTTACGTTCTTAAACTTTCAATGGCCACGATGTAAACTTTTTCAAGGTTTTACTAAAATACAAATTTATGTAAAGTTAAAAATTAATGCTTAACACTATTTCTAATTAATATATTATTATGTACCTATTTAATTTTTTTTTTGCCAATGGGAGACATTCGGCAAAGTTATTATTATTTAATATCTACCTAGTACAAAATAATAATATATAATTACTAGCTATCCGCCCAGCGTTATTTGAGCTAAATATCAAGTTAAGATTAACCTGAAGTAATTTGCATGCATATAAACCACCTAGGTAGGCAATCCACGGATTGCGGACCCACGAGGTACGTGAGTGAAATTAGAATTAGGTAGGAACACGAAAAAAACATTGCGACGGTTGTCTATGCCAAAAATTTGTTTTTTTTTTTATAAATTTATTTGTAAAAATATGTATACGTCATATTTCTACTAATTAGGTATAATAGTTATAAAATATGTAACCATTGACAACCTTATAAATAAACTGAGATTATACATAATATATTATTATATCCTATCAAAAAAAGCTCTTTCAGTTGAATATATATAAATAGCTATTTTTGTAGTTTATAACGGTTAAATAAATTCAAAATAGAACATACAAAACATCATCGTTTCAAAACTTATATGTTATCTATGTAATACATTTATAAGTGCGGTAATTATACTATATATTATATAATATATTATAATGACTATATATTATATAGGTACAGCAAATATGTAATAATTTTTTAGGAGTATATTTATTTATCTAGGTGTTGGTAGCAGCTAGCTGTATAATAGTGTATAGAGAGAACATTTGGGCTTATACTGTTTGTGTATACATTTGTTGAAAATAAGCAAATGTGAGAAGAAATACACACACGCGTGCGCGGAAAAAGCGGAAACGTAAACTGCGAGAAAGGGAAAAAGAGCTCAAGGAAACTGTTTTCCATTAGTGCGGAATCAAAGGCTTCAAAAGGGCACTTAGAAACAATACTCGGGTGTGGCGCAGTGTACAGCAATTCCATTTTATGTACTTATAATAAATCTCGAGTTTAAAAACGCTTTTGTGTTCGGTATTCGTAATTACTCGGAAAATTGGGTTTGATACAAATGGAATGTAATTCGACGTAATAGTAAATTGACGAGTGACCTATTGATTTTATTATGAGCCTACTGCCGTATGGCCGTGGACGTGTGACTAAAAAATGTCGGTTTCACACTCATTTATAATTTGTGCGTGTTATATATATATACCCATTGATTCGGAGGGGCTTAGTCCCTTAAAATGTTTTTTGTCTGTATTTGCACAATAAAAGAAAGGAAAATTGTTATAATAATGACAAAATGATTTGATTGCTTTACTTAAAATTATGAAAATTATTAATTTATATGTCATATATTTTTAGGGTACTTTAATGCTTGTGACCGCGACGTGTTGAAACCAATAAACACGAATTTGAGATTGCTAAAAAATTAGTTATCACATAGGTATACTATATTATAATTATACTCTGATATTTATAACGTCACGGATTACCGTAACCATTGCCTAAGTTTTACTACCCTTAAACGTTCTTTTAATCGACGATGAACAATAATTGATTTTTAGCTATCGATTATAGTACCTATATGTAACGCCAATTATATGATATACCTATTATATACCTTTATTAATAAATATGTTAATTTGGCTGTATGGTTTTGTACATATGTGGAGTTATAATACACTAATATTTATACGTCCTATACATATTAAATTTATAGTACCTATTAAGGTATACAATACTACCGGATTATATATATATTAAATAATATGTGTACATATTTAATATGTTACATGTTTAAATTATTTATTATTTAATATGTACAAACATCAATAATAATATGGAAATGTGCACGTGTGTTATATTGTATGTATACAGGGTGTACTCTTGACGGTTTGTCAGCGGGTGAGGGTTTCATGTGTGGAGCGGGGTAACTGGAAGCTAATCATAATAATAATAATAATTTGTATTATATTATAATAATAATAATGTATAAACGAAACGGTCTGGCACACAATATAACCGGACGAGGAGAACGTGTTAGGCCCGATCCGTCGTCATTATTGTTGTTAATCAGCCATAATATATGTGTACGATTTTTTTTTCTTTCCATCTCCCCGTCCTAATTGGACGAACATTGTATTAATAATATAATCGGACTAGGAAAGCCGCGGGACACGACGCGACTACGTCGTCGGTCTTCTGCGCGAATCCCACGCTGTTCACGATCACTGTAATGTAATAATATAATATAATATGCTCATTGCTCTCACACACACGTACTTACACGTATATTACATATTATTATTATTATTATTGTACAGACCGCGAGCGGAATAGCGAACTCGAAAGAACGCGACCGCTGGCCCGGAAAATACCTGTACGATATTACACAAACTCACATATACACATAAAACATATATAGGTTCATTATATAAATATACTTTTGCCCGTCTAGCAGAATATCCGTTTGATACGACCCACTGCGTTATATTATTCTTGATTTGTCTGAGAAATAAAATTTGCATTTTGTTTATGCAGTGCCTATATTGGAATGCGTGCGCGTACGTGCGTGCATACGTATGTGCACAAAGGAGCATTTAACGACTGATTTTCAGATGCACGCCGATATAGACTTGTGGTATAATATTATATTGCGTAGAGTCATTTATTTTTTAAAAATTTTTCAAGATTCTTCTGAATAGAATTTACATACTTAACATAAATGAAAATACAACGGGATAACACTGTGGTGCAAAATATAGTAATTATACTACTGATACTCAATATACAGCGAGATGTTTTATATATTATATATAAAATTTTTCGGTCACAGTGTTTGTTATTGAACTCCTCCGAAATAGCTTGATTGATTTCCATGAAATATTTTATGTATAAACGGTATGTTTTAGAATAAGCCATAGGCTATTTTCTAAATCAAAATTCGCATTTTAAAGAGGTACTCACGCAAGGATTTTGAGATTCGCAATGGAAATCGGAAATTATTTTTGTTTATTTATAGGGTTGTCAATGGTTACATATTTTAAAACTATTATAATAAGTAGAATTATGGCATACACATATTTTTGCAAATGAATTTATAAAAAAAACAAATCTTTTGCATAGGTTACCGTTGCAATGTTCTTCATGTGCCCAATATTCTGATTTAACTTATTTACGCACCTCACGGGATCCTCAATCCACCGCCGGTGGATTGTCTATCTGATAATACACTGCTCCTATATTTTCTGCGATCCGACGCAGTTAGTTGCATGTAAATCACTTGAGGTTATTCTTAACTTAATCTTTGGCTCCGGCAACGCCGGAGGGGACAGCTATTTATCTTCTATATATACAAAAATGAAAATCCGTCTGTCTGTCCTTTGTGCATTCCCAAGCCGATTGCAATTAAATTTGGAACAGAGATAGATTAGACCTCTGGGAAGAAGATAGGTTAATTTAAAAAGGGAGAAGTCCAACCCCGGGAGCTGCTCAAACAAAGATTTTGAGATTTACGATGAAAATATTTGTTTATAAATGGTTGCTATTAGTTTATAATAATAATAATAATAATAATAATAATAATAATAATTAGTTGTAATAACAATGAGTGAGAAATAATAAATTATTATTATTTATTATCACTGAAAGAACAGAAAAACGTCTTTGACATTTGTTTATTTTTATTTAATTGTTTCACATGCGTTTATGGCACTTAAAGTTTTAATCGGATTTGTGAATTTCATATTGATAGTTCATCAAAGTTTTCCTAAATATAGCACAAAATTACAAAAATCATCAGTGGCTCAGTGCATGGGCTATATTAGCAGTCAAAAACATTAATGTAAATACAATCAAATTTAGCATTCAAAACAGAATTTTAGACGACACGGCAACATACAAGTCCATTGATATTGTGATGAATCAAGATGAAGTTGTTAATTATCTAACTGAATAGGTACTTAAATTACTTGATTTGCCAGGCATACCGCCACGCGTTCTAATATTGAAAATTGGCGTGCCCATCATTCTTCTACGAAACATTAATCCACCACGACTCTGCAATAGTACCAGACTTTCGGTGAAAAAATTGATGAACAACATTATCGAAGCCACAATTTTAAACGTATAATTTAAAGGCGAAAATTTATTGTTGCCACGCATTCTAATGATTCCAAGAGATATGCCATTCAAATTCAAACGTTTGCAGTTTCCGGTGCGACTCGCCTTTTCAATGACCATCAAAAAAGCATAAGGACAATCGCTATAAGTGTGTGGACTGAATTTGGAAAATCCATGATTTTACGCATGGACAGCTGTATGTGGCCTGCTCACGCGTCAGAAAACCTTCTGATTTATTTGTGTACGCACCAGAAGGAAAAACAAAAAATATTGTGTATCCAAAAACATTTCAATAAATAGCATTCAATCAAAAACATGAATTGTCAGATTTTTCTCGATAGAATGAATAAAAATACATAATGATCCAAAATAAATTAAATATTGTTGTAACGATATTACTTAGTATATTTTAACAGTTATATTATTGTAAAATAAAACATATTATACATGTAGAGATGGCATTTTAGTGGGCAACGAAGTGCGCGGGATCAGCTAATGGAATTATAAAATTTATTACGTTCTATAAAAATAGGTATGTTTGAAATCGGGAATTTAGCACGCTCACAAAGTTTATCTCTACATTTGTAACGTATTTCGCAATGATCCGGAGATGGCAAAGTCATTTTAAGAGGTGTCCTTATAATTATGTACCTATAATATATTATGTTCTGATGGCGGTACAATTATTGGCCAAGGTGGTAGCAGAGACAGTCCCACGAGCATGCAGTATTTGCAGTCGTATCATATTATATTAAATACAATATACCTACCCCTACGTGTTGTATATATATTACACGCTGCAAGCCGCGGTGACAGGGTGGTCTCGATTTTTCTTAAGACCGCACGTCAAAAACATTGTATTACACAAAACGTATATGGTGTATGTTTTTGTGTGTGTGTGTGTGTGTGTGTGTGTGTGTGTATGTGGGCACGGGTGCAATGGATCGAACAAACGTTGTTGACCGACAAAAAACTTGAAACGGCATAATATAATATAAAAACGGAGCCTTATGCAGTGATATTATTTAATATGTTGTGTATAAAGGTACATATAAGTATTATAATAGTAGCATATTTTATGCATGGCATTACCTTCAATGTACGAGTGTAAAATATTATAATATATATTATTGAATGTATAGGTACACACGTATAATATACGGCGGGAAAAAAAGCGTTATATATTATCGTCGTCGTCGTCGTTATTATTTATTATTATCGTATAATACGACCCCACCAGGTGTTGCGGTTGACAAACAACACCTACGCACAATGGACGCGAAATCGTCCAAGATTATGTGTCCTCATGTGTAAATACGCTGCGACGAAACATCATATTATTAACATGACCGCTGATTGGCGGCGAGAAAAAAAAGCGCATTTTTACCCACACACAACATTAATAATATATTATTGCCATCATAATAATATAATATAGGTAAAGGTGTTCCAAGGAGGTACCACCTAATATGTGCATAATATGTATATAAACATAATGTCCATATATTGTAGTCTCACACATAATATACGCGCTTTGGGTTCATTATTGTGTACATATTTTCTATACAAGTTTCTTTATTTAGTGAACCGACCGCATATTATTATTATATTATTATCAGTATCGATGTCTCAATGTACCGTTATTAATCCTATTTGACGGTCTTTTCGCGGAGACGCTGAGCACCGACCGATCCGTTGCGGTATATATATAGCCAGAGCCGTATTTAGGAGGAGAAAAGGGCTTAGGCACCGACGGAAAAATTTTAAAGGCCGTAAATTTTGGAGAAAAATGGATAAAATAATACAAATAATAAAATTATTACTGCGTGATTGTCGTTTTTATTAACAATACTAAGTGATGAGTTGTCTAACGCTGTATACCTACTTAAATTAGAACACTCTGATCATTAAAAATAATTATCAAGATTCGTATCCGTAAGTAAAAATTGCGTTTATAAACATGCCCTATTTTTAACTATTCTGCAGAGAGGTCTTTTTCGTCTTAAAAAGGATCAAGTCTCATTTAAGATTAAAGACTACTGAATTTTTTAGTTGTTTTAACCATAAAGTCAGATTTAACAAAAAAATCAAATTACAATGATATAATTGATACATATTTTGACAAAAAAGCTTGGCGTTATCATTTTTAATTTTCTTTATTCAAATTTAATTATTACATTTTAATAAATGTATTACACTTGTGAGTATCAGTCTATTTATTTGTTATGTATACCTAACATGCTTTTAGATTTTGAATACAGTGAAAAATGCATTGGTTTCAACATAAAATGTTTTATTTTTTCACAAATATATTGTTGAAGAAATTTTTACGATGTCGTATTGTGAAGAGGGGGGAGGGGTTATTCTTTCCTAGGGCGTAAAATACCTAAATACGTTTCTGTACTAGCTAGCTGGTATGAATTATGTACACGGATAGTAATATACAATAAACAATTATATAATAATACACACACATGACGCATAATATCGAAATATAAACGCAGAGCATGATTAAAATATATTCTGGACGAAATATTAAGTATATATATATATAAAATTCTCCGGTCACAGTGTTTATTATTGAACTCCTCCGAAACGACTTGACCGACTTTCATGAAATTTTTGTGTATATTTGGTAGGTCTGAGAATAAGCCATAAGCTATTTTTTAAATCAAAATTCACATTTTAAAGGGATGCTCACACAAGGATTTTGAGATTCGCGATGGAAATATTTGTTTATAAATGGTTGCCATTGGATACGACTTACAGATTATATTAGTAATAGTAGAAATAAATTATAGAAATTAGTATTTTATTTTGTGTATAAAATATAATTGCTGTTGGTTAATCGGGCAGATGTGGTAAGCGCATGCATCAAGTCGTTGCGTTTACGGGACTCTAAATAATAAATTATATCTTAAATTACATCATATGTGAGTTGAATATACATTGTTATTTTTTTCACGGACAATTGATTAAAGTTAATGCATCTACATATATATATGAATGTTTGTCTGTATGTCCTTTATGCACTCCTACACTATTCATCTGATCGCAATGAAACTTTTGGAAGTTGTCGAGTACACTCCCGCGAAGGTTTCTGTCATATAACATTCTATCATCCGTATATATACGCTTAAAATTCTAGAAAAATTGAAAGAGCTTTTTTTGATAGGATATAATAATATATTATGTATAATCTCAGTTTATTTATAGGGTTGTCAATGGTTTCATATTTTATAACTATTATATCTAATTAGTAGAAATATGACGTATACATATTTTTACAAATAAATTTATAAAAAAAAAACAAATCTTTGGCATGGACAACCGTCGCAATGTTTTTTCGTGTTCCTACCTATTTCTAATTTCATTCACGTACCTCGTGGGTCCGCAATCCACCGCAGGTGGATTGCTCACCTGATAATTTATTGCTCATATATTATTGTCCGCGATCCAATGCGGTGGATTGCCTACCTAGGTGGTTTATATGCATGCAAATTACTTCAGGTTAATCTTAACTTGATATTTGGCTCAAACGACGCTGGGCGGGACAGCTAGAATAATATAAAATATTTTACATTTAATTTTATTATTCCCATCATATACGTACCTGTTGGTAGGTACGTATATAGGTGTGATTTAGAGGACTAAACAATTTTTACAATTACAAATAATAACAATTGTGCAAATGGAAGTACACCATTTAAAAAAAGGTCTTTAAGTGATACAAACTTCTTTTTTTTTTTGTAATGATAACACCTCTTTATTATTTAAAATTGTTATGCAAAATATGTTTTTGGAAATTTTGATGAACCTATGAAAATTGATTTTTTAAAGAGTAATTTTTAAGTTTTAAGGAAAATAGTCAATGATAACAACTTTAAAATATATGTGGGCTATGATGATTTGAGAACAATAATAATTAATATTAATCTATTGTCAAATTATAATAGTTAAGAAGTACTAGAGGCTAGACTATAAATCTATTATATCTATATTTTTATATTATATAAACGCAAAAGGTCACTCATTGACTAAACACAAAATCTCTTTGACATCAATAGGTATGACATAACCTACTTCACATACCTATATACTGGACAAAAAATCTTTTCTTATATGAACACAATAACCTATAATATATATTTTTGAGAGAAATAACATAATATGTTAATAGGAACGTGTTACAATATTATATAAGTAAAATGTAGACTGATTTTTTTTAATTGTAATATAAAAAACCGTCAAGTAGGTAACCGCTCTGTTGTACAATTGTACTTAAGTATCATAGGTGTGAACATTTCCATTAAGTAAGTCACTGTAATGAATGTGTTAAATTTGAATTCAATGATTAATCATTGTATATAGGATAAAAAAACCATTTTGAGCCAAGGTTACCAAACAATTATTATAGGTAATAATAATATTAAAATTTTAAAAATATTAATATTTTTTTGTTTTTCTTGATTATTTAAAATAAGTACTGAGAATTTTCTACTTTGACCTCCTAACAGTACTGACTAAGTCCAATTTGTTACCAGAAACATCCCTCAAAGTTGATGATCTGAGCATTTTTTTTTTCTAGAACACAAAAATAAAAAAATAAAAATACACGTAATTGTAAAATCAATAATAATGTCCTTTTTTTCGCTCAGAATCTAAAATTAAATAAAAATATTAAAAAAGTTGTTTTTTTAAATAAGTAGATTTAAAATTAAAATACCTCACTATTGAGGGATAAAAGTTATTATTTAACAATTGATTGTTTTTTTTAAATTATAACTAAACAAAAAATTGTAAATGTGCAGATTATATTATAATAGCTATTATGACAAAAATTACAATTTTCATTTGTTCAGTCTAAACTATTACATTGTTAATTGTATTACTATTATCTGCAAATCCAAAGTCTTAACTCAAATGAACAAAATTAATAAAATATGGATTTCCTAACTTTTGTTTTCATATCTTCGTCTGTAGCTCGAAGTAAAACCATTGAAGGCCATTATTACTTCCGTGTATTTACTTTATTAAAACTCAATGAAGTATTGCGTGCTACCCTAACGACAGTCAAACATCTAAGTAATTCACCGTCTTTAAATCAATCTAAGTTCACGAACAAATAATTAAATATTAAACTTAGCCATTTTAACAATTTTACGATAAATAGCGTTTAAAATTCACTGCAGATTATGTATTTAACATTGCGATCGATCCGTATAGGTTTATTTAATAATAAGTTCAATAAAAATGAAAATAGGTACTTAACTTCTATATAATTTTCTTGACAGATAGTAGTAAAGTAGCCAAATAGTTTCCATTGTGTTAAATCATACATGTAGAAAATGTAATTTTAAATTATTGTTAACAACTTCGCTGATATTTATGTAAATATATATTTTTCGCATACGCAGGAAATTTGTTTGGCATACAACATACAAAACAATCTAATTACAGAGGAATTATCCTCTATAAATACTCAACTACTTTTCTGTATGAATAAATAATAACGATACATAAGTTCACAGTAGGCAGGTTCGTTTTGACAAAAGACTTAATTCAAACTTCAAAAATAAATTTAATTACGCATATGCATATTATAATATAATAATAATTAAAATCATCAATTGTATTGTTTTTGAGAAAAACAATTTGTTTTCAAACAAATACTTGGCACACACAAGATATTAAAACAAAAAAATTCGGCAATTGAGCACCGCTGTGCTGTACGCAGGAGTCGAGTGGGTCACTGTAGTGGATGTAATAATTTTGAATTCAATGATATAAAATCATTTCATACAAAAACGATTCTGAGTAAATATAGTTTGCCAGCAGCCTACATTATAAAGTATATTTTATGATATTATTGCTATTAAAATAATTAATTTTAGTACTAATTATACAGTAGGTTGAATTAATTTTTACAGAAAACATTGCATTGGAAAATATTATTGAGTGTATAAAATATATAAATATACTTTAAACTTTCAAGCACCCATGAATTATATTTTTAAATTACAACGAAATAATTAGCATCTTCATTTTTTATTTAAATATCTAATTTTGTCCAAATTTGAGCTTAAAATGTCTATAAAAAAACAACCACATTAATATATTTTTTTGACTTTTTCAGTTACACTATTAATTAATTACAAAAAACGATGTTTTACATTTTCAATCCCTAACTATAAAAATTGAACATTTTACAAATTTTTAACTAAAAAATAATTATCAAACATTATAAGTATTTATGAATTTTCGTCAAAATTTGAACTTTAAATGCTTATAAAAAAAGTGAGCTTTTGTATCCATAAACTTTTAAAAACTGCTTTCAGGGCTACTTATGAAAAACCTTATTAAAATTTTTCAACCCTTAACTATAAAAACTGAACATTTTATACATTTTTAACTACAAAATAATTTACAAGTATTTGATATTTTGATGAATTTTCATGAAATTCGATGAATTTTAGACGCTTATAATAAACTATTATAGACTATTATAAAACTATCATTCAATTTTTTTTTATTTTTACTTGCAAAAAGTTTTTACTTCAACAAAATATTATTGTTGGTAAATCTCTAATTGAAATAGGTAAATGAAAATCAAAAGTGCATTATGGTTCATACAATTTAAATGTATTTTTATTATAATGTTATGATTAGGTTCTATGTTTTTATTAAAAAAAGTGTTTATAACGAAAATAAAAATATTTTACTCCACAGATAATAATTTAATAATTATATAGTTGCTTCGAGGTATTTAAAATTTAAAGTTTTCTTTTTATATATTATAAAGGCAAGATGATTTGAATATCAGAGCTAATTTGTTAAATCAGTAGGTATATAATATTATGTCGAGGTATTATATTATGATATTTTATAAATTAATAAATTAATTATTAAATTTTTAATATTAACTGTCCGTGTTCAATGATATAAAAAACAACTGAAACAAACAAAAACACAGAATTATATGATGAAACCAAGATAGTAGGTAATTTATTTCAAACATTATTATAAATAGTTGTTTTTAAATAATTAAAAATACTCATTCAATTTAAGAAGACAACAACATATTATAAAAATTAAGTGAATTTTATTTTATTCGTACACTTAAAAATATTAAAATTTTTAAAACAAGTCTCAAATATTTTATTTGAATGAAATCATAGTTGACATGTACAACGTCATGTTATGAGTACTAAGCAGCTTTGTATATAATTTGGCGCCATCTGTTTGACAAATGTTCAAACGTTATAAAATGAATAACAGAACATTATTACAAAGGTGACTATTCAAAAAAAAAAAAAAATGTTTGAATTAAATTTCAAGTTGTCCTATGAAGATATTGTACTTGTAATCAATACTTTTATATTAAATAATTATTAAGTTGTGGACCAACCTATTTTATTATTCAGCCTATTTTATTATTTTATTATTCATTTATTATTTTATTATTTTTTTTTTATAATTCCGTATTTTATACTTGCAAATCACTATTAATATTGGAGCCCCTTAAAATAATTGCTATTTATAAGTCATTTGATGCATTAATTATAATTATTTTTTTGGTATTTGATAAACGTGCAGACGGATTTAAAAAATAAAACATTTAAACCGAGTAGGCACCTCATGGCTCACATTGTGTTTCTTTAAATCAAGTCACAAGTAGCCAGTAGGGATACAACTGAGTCCTCGAGGGATTAACAGTTTAAAATAAACGGGGGTGTAGATAATTTCATAAAACACTTTGTTTTTACGACCGTTTTTATTATATAATACATCACTTTACAAAGTTAGAAAATCTAGGACATCAACCCGAGGCCCCTAAAACAAACTCGGTCTTGAGGGGCCGCCCCGGCGCATCTTTGAATTAGTAAAACGCCATAGTAGATAAATAATATAATATGTCAATAGTCATGTATGCATCTATTTGTAAATCTATACACATTGAATTTTTACGGGCCAATCTGTTTATTAACTAAAATTTGGATAGATTCAAATCAGAACAATGTTTTGATAATAAATGAACACAAGGCCTGTTCGCTGATCAGTGAAAAATGCACACTTTGGTTAACGAATAGATACTATTCCGAGAGGACAGATAGCTCGAGATTAATATTGTATAACGTGCAGTTATTTACACGTTTTTACAATAAAATAATTTTTATTACCATATCGATATAACTGCATTTAAAATATGTTATCTATTTTGAATAATTGTACAAAATATTGTCATATTATTATGTTTGAAGATATATTGTTACTATTTATATTGCTGTACTGCAGTATTATAATTGTTGTGCCAATGCATAGAGCGCGCTCTAATACTTGTACAATATTATGATTTACGTAAATATAATGTAATTATTATATTGATGTTTGTTAAAACGTTGATTCAAGTTTAGTACTATTGTCTTAATTAATTTTAACACGCATTTATAAAAAAAAAAAAATAATAATTAGATATGATAAGTTTTTTATTTTACGATGTGGGCTTGTTTAAAATACGCTTAATCCTCTTTTACTGCTTGTCCTACTGTAGGACTCCTACACTATAAAATTCACGTTTGTAATTTCTAGAGGTACACTTCAAATTAAGACTTAAACAGTGATCGACTTGGGGGGGAGGGGGGAGACGCAGGGAGACGGAGTCCCCTAACTAATTTTTCAGAAATTTTAGTGTACCCCTACTTTTATTTTTAAGGCTTAGTAACGATTAATAAGTGATGGGGACGCTCTTTTTTTTTATAGTTAACAGAGTCCCCTACTTTAATTTTGCCAAGTCGAGCACTGGATATAAAATAATATGAATAACCAACGGTAATACTTAAAGAATTTTGAGATTCCAATCAATCATCAGGTAAAAAACCCGTCTACAAAACTTCAATAATGATTAGGTAACTAAATTGATACTTAAAAAAGTATATATCTAAATGTCTCGATAGTCATCTGTCACTTTTCAGACCTAGTGATTATGCGAGTAAACTTATAATTGTGTATATATTAGGTGTTATTCGTACAAAACAATTAACTAAGTTACCTTTATAGATGATTATCATTATATGTTTGAATATTTAATCTCTTAATTTGACAGTTACGTTTTACGTGTTATTGTGTTGTGCGTATAGGATAAAATAAACTGCAATAAATAATAATACCGTAATTTCCTTGATTTCGGGTTAGTTGTTGGTAGACGGTAGGTTTACATATAACTTTATTCGTACATTATATACTACTATTAAAAATTGACCTGATCCCTCATTATATGTATAATATATAATCTAGCGATGGTGACCAATCGTCCTTTTGTTTTCGAAGGACAGTACTTTTTTTATTCCATCGTTTTAGTGTCTTTAAAAAATAGTGTTAAATAAAAGAAATTTTACTCTTCACTTATTATATATTATTTTTCATAGTTAAATTATTCATTTATATTGTAATATGGTTTGACCATATGCATTAATGCATTTATGTATATTATTACAGTACGTAGTATACCAGTAGCACATAATATTTTTCCACCACAGGTAATATGAACGAACTTCAATTATAGTTCAGCAGTTATATATTATACGTATTTATACGTACTATAAACAACAAATTTTTTACGATGAAGGGGCTCAAATTTAAAGTGTATCATTACAGTTTTATATTTTGTTACCATAAGTATATAGAACTGCTCAACTGCAGTACAGCACCACATAAGTTTAGAAACAAGAAGTCGAAAATTGTATAAATATGTAATATTTATTAATATCCAATTAGATTGCGTGTGGCGCTTTTGTTTTGCAATCGATGTCACTTGCCCCAAACTCGTTTATATTGCATTAGAAAGGGGTGAAAAGGATTTAGAAGTATAAATAATAAAATCGATATCGCACCAGCGGCGGCGGGGATATAAATGACGACAGGAGTGACGAACATAATGCATTTTAGTATAGACAATACTGATTATTATATGTGCAGATGCGGCGACTTACACAGTTGTTATATTTAAACTATTTCACACGCTGCGGTTGTCAATAAAAAAAGCACCCACATAATTAATAATTATATGATATACCGGTGTTAGCGCATAAAGATAAAATATAAATTTTACAAAAATAAAATAATAGAAATATAAATTATAAGACTATTATTATTATATTATATAATATACAAGACCTAACTTTATATTTTCATGGGTGAATTCGTGGAAGATAATTTGTTAGTATGGTAATACTACATGTGTATAGTAACGTCATATTTTCTATAACAACTAAAACGTTTACAACAATAAATTATGAAGGGATAATAACCTAACTGTTATAAAAATAACGTTTTTTGCCTAACCGCCGTCATAGCCAACCGATCGGAAATAACGCTACAAATTGTATTCTTTAATACTACAGTGACTGTCGGAGTTATTTTACTATTTTTGTCTTTAGATCAAAATGGATATAGTTGTAGTAAAGACGTCAACGAGCTCATTCAAATCTAATCTTCTTATTTTTTTTAGTAATCATCAACATTTACCTAATCGATCAAACTGTTAACACCAGTCTCGTACCTATTGCGAAATATTGACATTTGTACACATTAATTGCTGTAAACCGCAATAAACGCATTTCCATCGATCGGTACAATTCGATATTTCACGGATTACAATATCATGTATACATTTTTTACCTGTGTATAACACATGGTGGCCAGCCGTGTCTTACGCAGTTTTCTTGTCGAAGTGTTAAGCTGACACTGCAGCAGGAAAACGAAAAAGGAAAAACCACGGTGGACCGCTCTGTATATGAACGATCGTCGAATTATATCGATAATACTGCGGCCATATCGACATCGGTGGTACACGCGTCATACTCGTACACAATAAAATCAATTAATATAATATTATTACAAATCGCAAGTACACAAACTACGATGCACTTCTAACCCTGTGCAGCAGTGTATGACGTCCGATTCACACACCCTTTCGCGATTAGCCATGATGGTAATGCAATCGCCGTCACACGTCGCACACAATATTTATATATAATATTCTCGCACGGAAACTTTTCGCGAAGTAAGCACCGGTAATTACCGTGGCGTGTTTGGTTTTATTAAATTAACTCGATCGTAACAACAACGACGACGACGACGCCGCCGCCACCGCCACTGCATTTTCACCATCGTCCGTCGTCACGCGTGCGCGTCATTTCAAGAAAAGGTATTATTAAATATTTATTCAATATTATATAGAATTCGGTTATAAAATCCAAATGCTCGTGTAATTGACTGGGATTTTTAAAATCCAAGTCATTAATTTTCCTAACCGTTATCGCCAAACCACGTGTGTAAGTTCAGATTTGTATCGTTGAAACTTGTTTTAGGTATAAAAAATAATAATAAATACATCGATATTCGCTCATCTTTACGATAGGCGCCCAATAATTTATAAACTGCCGTCCATTGGGGGAAAGGAGAGAAGTTTTTTAATTGTATTTATTTTTTTTTTAGATTTCAATAATTATTTAATTTATAGCTATAGTAAATATCTACATAGTATAAAGTTTTTAATTGTAATATTTAAAATAACAACACGGCTAACAATAATTATTTAATAGTTTTTTTTTAAGTGACAATAATCATAAAAAAAAAGTTAATAAAATTAAAATGGAAAAATTATATTCATCTACTCCTATTTTAGTTACAGTTACCTATATAAGTACTATAAGTCTATAAAATACAACTTCGTGCAATATTTATTACATATATTTCTTAATATTTTCTTGTTCATATGGAAGTTAATTAAATTATCATAATATGTCAATCATATGTATTTAAAAGAGATTATGTTTAAATACCTTTCTTGATATAAATATAGGAAGTGAATTATATTATATAACCATGTAGATTGATTTATATTATACTAACTATTTTGTATCACTTTAAACATATTACAGGTATTAATTTTATCTGTATCGTCTGCAATGAAGCAACTTAACCATAAGTATAATTCTGCTATAGTTACTTCCTCTTGAGAATAACTTCAGCATAAAATTGTTCGTAAGATAAATTAAATTAATCTGAAAGATTCTGGATGAATTCGATTTATTTCTAATGTAATAATAGCTATAATAATGCTAACTATCAGCTAAGTCAATTGTCTCTCGATTAAAAATGTGAGCACAAAAACTGTTTGTCAAGTACCCTATTATTATAAACTGATATTATAATGTTAATATATTATTAATAGATATATTACTTTTTGTTATAACATTATTTGTAAACATAAAAAAATATGATATACTAATTAATAATAAATATACTACAATTTATGAATTGAGGTCTCCGCATATAATCTGTGCACACGTCCATAATTTTTTTTTCTATATCCATCTAATATTTAATTTCTAAACCATGATAATTTTAAGGATACAGCCATTGATGATGAAATTACGTACCAATCTAAAAAAAAATTATTTTTGAAATTAGAAATATTTATGATTTATGACAATTAAATTTTAAAAATGTCATATAAAAATAATATTATATACCTACTAAGTACTGAGTACCTACTGATGCAATAAACAAAATCGAACTTTGATCTCTTTGAGGTTTTTCGAATGTCACGGTTCATTTTACACATGTATACAATTTTAATTTTTAATTCATCAATATGCCCTCCGCCGAGGTGAGTAAATAAGCGAGACGAATTTCCACTCTTCAGCTCGGCCTGTATCAATTGTCTGAAAATTTTAATTTTAATAACTGAAATCAGTAAAATCTGGAATATAGATATTTGGCGTATGCCTACTGCAGTTGATATTTGTATCACTAGTACATAACATTTAAAATTTTCATCGGACAGCTTTTTTAAAATACACCAAGCGTTTATTTTTTTTTATGAAATTCATAGAAATTAATTTGATTACAAAAAAATAGAGCGAATAGAAAGGAGAAAAATATCTAATTTATTTTATAGCTCTCATTATAAAAAAAAAAGCGACTGTCGCAAACAGCGTCAACTTAGAATAAAATAATGCGTTTAAAATATGTTTTTTCGATTAAAAGTAATATGTAATATTCTAGTCATCCTGGATAAAAATGGTTTACGAGGGTTATAACTTGCCCACCCCTGATTTTGAGAGTTGAATAACATTTTAATTAATTTAGTTTTGGAAAAAAACGTAAATTTCGCGATAATATAGATATTATTATTTATCATATGCCACAAGAACAAGATCGTAGTTGTGAGTTCTCGTATCACGAGTAACAAACATAATAAATAATTGAATTAAAAAAAAAATATGCAAACGTGTCTATGAGTAATGGAAATACTATATGCGCGCAGAGCGACAGTAAATAGATGCAGATTGCAGAACGGGAAGTTCCATAGCTAAATACAAGTACGTAGTTTAATAATTAATAGTTGTAAGTAATGAAAAATATTTTAAATGTACAGTCAAAAACGATTTTATTTTCAAATATTTAATATATATTGTGTAAGAGGTACCAATAGTTTTATTGATTCAAAGTATAATTAATATATACCTACATATTATACTTGGTTTCAAAAAAAAAAAAACTTAAGCTTCTATAAAAAAAACTTCATTATCCATTTAACATTTTAGGGTTCAGAATTTCAGATTAAAACTGTCTAATATATGTACTCTTCTCACGCATATTACACACGAGCAATTAATTTAAATAATGACAAATAAATAGGTAATCCAGATATTGAGCACTACTTCAATTTGTAATTTATATTACTACTGTAATGAATATAATGTTTTTATTAATGTAATTATAAATTATAAAGCATTAAAAATAAGAATTACCTACGTGTTAAGCCAATACAAAAACGCAGTTGGTAAATGTGCAGGGATTTTGTAACCTTTCATTCGTTGATGGATTGTAATCACGCGACATGGTATAATCGGTATAAGTAAGTCACCGTATATACATAGGTTTCGAGTTAATTCTAACACGCAAACCGTTTGCTAATTATTGAGCATTTAAATGTGCATTAATAATAAATAACGAAAAATAAAATTTTAAAAAGCGGGTCACTAACGTTGCAGGTCATAAACACTATTAAACAACTTTAATAATAATCAATGGCTTTATTAAATGCAATGTATTATGTTGGAAAATAATATTACCAAGTTGTTATTCTTTAAAAATAGTTACATTTATTACCCTTAAATTAATTACTTAAGCACACGTCGTATAAAAATGTTATGCCAATAATGAACATTCACATAAAGATTTTTAAGCTCACGCTATAAAACTAATTTTATCGTTAAACACAAACAAACCAAATATTATTATAAGCATCGTAAATAAAAATACACAGAGTAAAATGTTTTTTTTTTTTTTTTTTTTTTTTTTTTTT